>JAHWFP010035360.1:351-15760 GCA_023313725.1 Lithobius niger | reverse complement strand
ACTCGGTTCACCTTGCGAATACCCACTTTCCCTCCCGCAGCCTTGCATTCCCCCTTTCAACCGACCCATGATAGCCGGCAACTCGGAAATCTGAACCTCGCTCCTCCACTCCACTCCGCTCACCGCTCTCCCTCCAAAACTTCGCTCCACCCCTCGACGCAATCTTGCGACTTCCCCACACCACGTGACCCCGCCGAGTGGAGCGGCTTGCAGCGCTCCCGACGACAGAATCGCACTGGTAAGTTGGTTTGCCTTTGGCCAAGGCCTCTTAGTTTCGGCAATCGAGAAACAAGCCAGAAATAATACAGAAACAAGTAGAGAGGAGCGCCTTGCAGAAATGTACTCGAGACCAGCTCCACAAAACCTCATTGATTAGCCGATCAGTTTTCGGACGTAATGCGACGAAGGGAGCTTCGTTTGTGAGCTACAGACGGCGGCGGCGATTTCCTTATTCGTTTACTTGGAAATTCCTGGATTAATACGACCATTTCCAGCTGCACTTCCAGGGCCCCTGTTGTGTTTTCTAGTTCCATGCAGGCGGCGTTTTTGGATCGATTGCTCGGTCGGTAAGTGTAGTGTGTTTTTGTTTTTCCTTGTTTTTGAGTGCACTCCCATGGAAGGAAGAGTGATTGTGAGCATCTTCTGTGAGTGTGGCTCGTTCCTTTGGTCTAAAAGGGTGTGGGGAATGGGTGTGTTTAAGGACAATGCTCCTTCCTTGTATTGATTGGTTACGAATGATGGGCGTGTAAACACGATTTAGGCCTAGTTTCATACAACGTGTCCTTGCTGCTGCTGTTGTGTCGCGTTGATTGTTAAAATATGGAAGATTTGGCATGTCGGTGAAGATATTTATTGCTGTCCTTGTGTACCCGTGTCTGTGCGTTATTTAATTTTTCGCTAATGAATGTGTGAGGGGTGTCTCGCATCATGTGTGTGTTCAAGATCAGGAAGTGATGTCTGATTTGGTTTCCCTGAGCTTGAGACTGCCAGGGAATTTTTGGATTTTTTGGTATTGACATATTTTGTAAGCTGTAGTATGTTGGATGTTATGCTGTTGGTTAACGCAGATGATATAATGACTGCTGGTTTGGGTTTCAGGATGTGTAATTGAGTAGTTTGTTTTTTCACGTTTTCTTATTTGTTTTGCATTGTTTTGTAATTTTAGCGTGGGGCGCATGACCTTAAAGGTGAAGGCTCCTTGATAAGCCATCCATTCCAAACCAGGTGTTTCTTATTTTTTGTACCCACCGAGAGCCGACACGTTTTGCGGAAAGGTCTGCCCCGGATACCAGTGATATCATAAAAGGTCCTCCAAGGTTAACCACGCTGTTGACCTGACGGCTCAGCCCATTGCCCTTTTCTTTACTTTCTTTAATTCCGTCGAGGATTCCGTTTGCATTGTTTACTTATAAGCGGTAAAGTCACAAGTGGCATTAATTACACTACCTGCAAATGTGAAGGATTGAAAAAACATTGAATAAACCACCCGATTATCAGGACACACACTAGTGTGTCGCTCGCTAAGATTCAACGACAACATTTGTAATATCAAGAAAAATACATGTGAGAAGGGCACTAGCGTTTTTTTAAAGTTAGGGCCTGGATAGATCTAATCTTTCTTAGGGTAGTCAGGCATGCGACTGAAAAGTTAGAAACGTCGTTTGTTCAAGGGATTTTGGTTGCCTGACAACATAATTCTAAAAGTCACGCATAGGGACAAAACGTAAAGTTTTACCTTATAACATTCCGTAGGCTATGCCTTATAACAGCCACGCGAAGATCGCCATCCGCGCATTTATTAGCACTAAGGTCGGCTGGGGTGGTAGCTGCGTTCCTTGCAGCGAGGAACGTAGCTGCTGTCTTGGTTGGCTTTGCGAATAGTACACGAAACAGCATCAAGTTAAAGATTTTGTCGTCACAAACCGGAATGATTCTCGTATTTTAGCATCGCCGTATATAATTTTCAAGGCTAGTGTCTTATAATTCTGCTTCGGCGATCTATTGGAATAATTGATATTAATTTTTGCCGCATTAGTCTTTTAGATTTTTGATCTCATGGTAATTATTAGAAAATTAGTACATGCACACACCAAGATGAAACGTCATGATTATTGTAATTTTTGCTGGTAGGGGGGGGGGGGGGTGGTACCCACCTCACCCCTATCTAGGAGCAAGAGAAATAATAGCCTAGCCTACAATTGACATCAACGTTGAAAAAAATAATTTGTGGGGGGTAGGGGTAACCCGTCACTAGACTGAAAGGAGAGGGCATTGGCACCTCTGACTTCCTCCAACGTACGATTAAACAGTAAACATTCCTTCGTTTATTGCAGCTTCGTTTCTCTTAATTTTGAACAGTACCGAAAAACTAGTCAGTTTTTAGATTCTGTGGGACAAGCAACATTGTACAAAAGAGCGGCGTGTGTTATGAGTGGACATGAACTGGCATGTTTTGAGCCGAGTATGTTTTGGGTGTGTTTCGAGTATAGTCGATGCTCTTCGTCATACTGTGGAGCAATAGATCGGGAGGGGGGGGGGGGATGGTCACCACTTTCTAAATCTGACTAGTGATCCAAATCTATTCTATCCTGTAGCCTAGGCCTATTTCCCACACATTTTCCCCTGCCCTTACCCGTTATTTTTTTATTTTTTTTCGCTTGTAAGCTTACAGATTGTCATAATGCGTTAGCAAAATTAAAGAAGGGACCATCTGCCAAGTTAGCAATTTAACAGGCCTTTAAAAGGCCTTAACCTACTTTCTAAGAACGACCCTTTTTGTAAACTTCGCTACCGGTAGGCTACTGCTTGTATAGCCTAGCTACTTGTTTTGGGTTTATCTCACCGCTTTTATGCAAAAAGTACTTGTAACTTGCATAAAATTTGTATCTACCTTCGTTCCGCAGAAGCTTTATGATTATTTTGTTGCACAGTGAAACACCGTATCTCGTTTGTTGAAACTAAGACAAGGCGACTGACGTAAGCTAACGTCTAACAAATAAATCGTCCATTAATTTGGAATCTAATAATGCAACATCTGTTAATTGTATGACATCATGTTATCAACTTTGTGGCAACACACTAGCTTTTTTTCAGTAAGCTGATATCTGCAGTACGATAAGCCAAAATCGGAAATTTTCTTCATTACCATTAAAAGACAGTCACTCGAGCCTCCCTTTGAACACAATGTCAAGTATTTTGATAATTATGTACTGAAACAACTGAGCGTGTAATGGTGATGACGTTATAATCTATTGTTTGGTAACGCTCACAAGGCTTGTTGTAGTTGCATCACTGATTTCCTATTTACACGCCATAAGGTACTGATGTTTTTAGCTGCATTAAGGCACTTCGCTATGTCCTCTTTACCTAACCTATTTTGCGGCCTATTTACAAAAATGTAGATTTTTAGACCTTACTTAGCAAGCCTACAAGGGTCTCTACCCTATGGGTTGGGTATAAAACATGGAACCCGTGACGTTTAGCTATAGGTCAAGATGAATATTTTACCCCAGTCGCCGCTGGCTGGTTAAATAACTTTGACTAGTCGTTGTAGTGCTTTTGCTTATGGCTGGGACACATTTTAGGGGTAGGGGATGTGGGCAAATGTTAAGGTGAGCATTAAGGCAAAAGAATAAATTAAACAAGATAAATATAATATAGTCTATGCTGAAGCTTACTAGTTTAACAGTTCTCGACAGCAATCTTGTCTCCAGTCTGGCGACTAGACAGATAGTAAACGGTCGCCAGATCACACAAGTTAATCTCCATACTGGCGACTGGCCGGCGCTTATCTTGATCGCTTTAGCTAACTAGTAAACTAACGATTTTTCACAGTGCTAGCTAGTAATACAAAATCACCGATGTTGAATGCAATTTTTACCGTAAAGGAAACCTTTTACACTCCTTAATATTAGATTTTTCTTCATTACTGGACGCTAGGCTACGTGCACGATTCCCACCAACTTTATGGCCTGTAGTGGCGACTTTTACCACATGTGAATTTTTTCTCAATATGCTGAAATCGGCTCTTAGGCCAGATGCAGAAAGTTTGGTAGGTTAACTGGGCAACGCTTTTACCTGGACCTCATGGCCTTAAATATGGTTAGCGAGATAGCAACACGTTTCCAGTGTTGCTGTTCTCTTATTTTCTCTAAAGCGCTTTTTCACGGAATGAAAGAAAAATAACCTGTTAGGTGTTAGCAGTAGCTGGTCATGCTACGTGGTGCAGCTTTCGCAATGTGGTTGCTTGCTGGGATGGTTGAGGAACCAGAGGGATAGTCAAGGGAGAAAATTACACATTAAAACAGGTAACTACTGTATGAAGCTGGATGCTTTGGGTTGGGTACAGTGACGCTCTGGGTTGATTACCGTGACGCTCGGGTTGATAACCTTGACGCTCTGGGTTGGTTACCAGAACACTTTGGGTTAGTTACTGGGACGCCATGGAATATTTTCCGTTCACATGGTTTGGATTTTAACCCCCAAACCAAACAGGTTCTCGTTAATGAAGCGATAATGCACTTTCAAGTACGAAAGTTCACACTAACTCCGAGCCGAGGTGTACGTAAAAAAAAAAGCGTGGCGGCATTGTCCCTTTTTTTTTTGCTGTGATGGCAGCCTACTAAACAGCAGCGGTGCTTCTAACGCGTGACGCTTGACATTTCGAAGGGTTATTCTTTTGCTTTTCCATTAACAAAAAAAACATTTGTTACAGCACCTAATGTGAGTGGGGCGTCAGGAACTGTGTGTTTGTGCAAATTTTTATTACGGAGCCGTTACCATAGCTTACCACTAAAGTACTTCAGGTAAATGATAAGGATCAACTAGGTCACTCAACTCAAGACATGAATCGTATGGTTAAACTTCCAGTCGTTACACAGTGTAAGCCTGCTGCCAACTGTCTGCAAAGCACAAAAGTTTCTGCCATTGGCATGTGGCCACACATGTGCCCAATACCTCCAACGATGTTTGTTTGGCACAGACTTCATAAAACAAATGAAGATGCTGCAAAGCACAGGAGAAGAGAAGGTGTGTAACATCTTCCGCTGCTGCTCACAGTTAGCAGTCTGCAGAGTCCAATTGGCCAATTATATCGTGCATTCCACGCAATGTGGCTGGTCCGCAGCCTGGCCAAGTGTTGAGGATGACTTTGGTAGCTAGTCCAGATCAGTTACCCTCGTCAGTATACTACCACCTACCCTTTGTGAACCACTCCTCCCAAGCTGACCTCGCGATCATTTTCATTGCTGGCATCAAGTCATTTGCCCTGAAATTGAGAACTAGGGATCAGCCGATATGCCTTTTTACCAATTTACGATACAATACCGATGAAAATGAAGGGTAAACCGATCCGATACAATACCGATGTCGATACCAATAATAATAATGCAAAATCACGACTAAAAGTTTAAATTACATACAAGAAATGCAACTTCGGTTTCTGGTTTTGTGGGTTCCAACTGTTGAGATTATCCAAAAAGTTCTGTGCATCAATAACAGCATTTTTACTCTTATTCCTACTTGTGGCTTCAGTACACTCATCTTCTCAGTTCGACTTTAGTTGGTTGTTGTAAAACTTAGAGCATTGGAACTGTCACGTGCTACATTTTCATTACAAACTGAGCAAATGGCTTTGCGTTTCTAACTTGGCTATTGCTTTTGCCGCGCTTGGTGTCAGTTTTTCAGGGAAGACAGTTGCATTTCTTGGCATAACAAATATCTATATCGGAAGCCTTATATTGGTCCGATACCGATATGGCAAAAATAACGCTAAATACAGATTATACCAATACCGATATAAATATCGGATTATCCCTATTGAGAACTACCATACATTAGAACGAGCTGGGTTGTGACTGTAAGTTACCAACTGCTTCATATGCTGTACTCCGACGTGCCCTGGCACCCATTGCACAGAGATGCCCACACCAGATATAACCAATGACTACGGCCAGTCGATGGGACACTTCCAGCCCCTCCAGTCTGCCATGCAGTAAGCTTACTGCTGCTTGTGAATCTGTGAAAAGAGTCAGCTTGTCAACTTCGCGGTCCAGTCCAGGGCCATGAAGATGGCCCTTATTTTCCTTTCACCTATATTTCTTTTTTTGCATATTGTGATCGTGGTAGGTATCGGCACGGCAAAGCCTGCATTAACTTTGGTATCAGCAAGTCCGGTTTAACACTGCTACAACAATGGAAGGTGTAGTCTCCAGCACATCTACAACAATGGAGTAGTTGTATAACTTCAGTATACATCTGCAAGTTGTTGGTTACAGTGCGAAGCGGGATGGTACACCAAAGATGTAAATATGGGTCTATGAACACTATCAGGTATTTACGATTAGAGCAGTTTTGAGGTTGTAGACATGTTGCTTCGCTTCAAATTTCTTGTGTGTGGTCAGGACTTTTTTTAAAAGTGTGCTTGTCAAAGCTAGTAACCCTTTGAACAGTTGCACTTACAGTACACCCGGATGGTTTGTTGAATCCGGCACTAAACAAAAATTTAAATCCGATATCATTCAGGTAAGTAGGGTATCAGTTAAAGAAATGTACACAAAACACTGTAATTTGTGTATACTTCCTGAATCCTTAGTTGAGCTTTTGTATTTTTTAGGGATAGTCCGATATTGATATCGGAATCGGTATTAATCTGTATTTATCGGTGTTTTTGCCATATCAGTATCGGACCATTACAAGGCTTCCGATACAGATATTTGTTATGCCAAGAAACACAACTGTCTTCCCTGAAAAACTGACACCAAGCGCGGCAAAAGCAATAACCAAGTGAGAAAAGCAAAGCCATTTGCTCAGTTTACAATGAAAATGTAGCAGGTGACAGTTCTATGATCTAAGTTTTATGACAACCAACTAAATTCTAACTGAGAAGATGAATGTACTGAAGCCATAAGTAGGAATAAAAATAAAAATGCTGTTATTGCTTACTTTTTGGATAATCTCAACAGACTGTTGAAACTTGACATTTTCAAACAGTTGAAACCCATGCAAAACCCGAAACCGAATTTGTATTTTTGCATGAAATTTAAACTTTTAATCGTGATTTTTTATTATTATTATCGGTATCGACATCGGTATTGTATCGTATCGGTTTACCCTTCATTGGTATCGTATCGTACCGGTAAAAAGTCATATTGGCTGATCCCTAGTATTTTTGTGTGGTCTTATCTATTGCCAATTGCCGCATCATTCTCGAGCCCTGGCACTGCTGCTACTTTAATAATGGGTTCTGTGTGTCGTCTTTATGCCAGTGGAGGAGTGGGCATATTGATAAAGGCATTATGTCAGGGACCGATAACTGATTGGTTAGGTTGCCAGAATCTAGGTCACGCCACGCGGCTCTGTACTACTTTAGTTCTAGTAGGTATACAATTTTCTCTGTGTGGCTTATTTCCTCTTTCCTCTAAGAATTAGAGCTAGGTTACGCAAGTTTGTGCTTTCGAAGTGTCGCTTAGCAAACGAGGATATTGAAATTTTTTTTGTTAAATTTTGCACGTCCAAACAACCCATTTGCCTCGGAAAAAAGGACTGCGATGATGGTACCGCAGTATTCCAGAAACATTCATTGTTCAGTAGAATTTTAGATTTATTGAAACTAGTGCTAGTCTTGTTTTATTTTACTTTAGTTAAATAACACTAGCCTATTTAAAAAGAAAAGAAGACTGCATCTTCAAAGACTGCCCCACATATTAACCCCATTTTCAAGAAGCTGAAGCTCTTGGATTGTGATGCCAGTCATCTAAGAAATCACAATTCCAAGACGTTCTTAGTTTGTTACAATTAAAAGCCAAACAACTGGATTTTATACAGGGTGAGTCAAAAGTATCGACCCAGTAGAGTTTACAGCCGCATGATTCGGTTTAGCCACCAAACAACCATCGATCGTTGGTCACTACGTAGGGGGCCACCTATTAAGCTCATTATGGGGTGCCCCGACCCGGCCCCCCTTAAATAAATTTTCTGCTTCCAGTTCCTTTAGGAATAGGGCATTGGTCCCAATTTGAGATATGTGCGGGCAGAGTTAATTCATTGTGAATGCAGAAAACCGCATATAAATCGGTCAACCGTAGCATGAGCTATGACCAAAACACGTTAGTGAAAATGATGTCTTCAGTGCATAAATTCTCGGAGTAGTTTTGTGAAATGGTTGATTGCATGTAATAAAGTGCAGTAGGGACTAGTAAACGTAACGAAATTGTTAAGGGTTCGGCTAGGACGTGTGATGTGTGTATGCAGGTGTTTGTAGCACATGTAACAAACTCGTGTTCGACCTTGAAGCACCTGTCGAGGTTCGAACAATTATTTCAACAAATGTGATGTGTACCGTATTGTCTATGTTGACTAGTGACTGGTGCCTCCCTTCCGGAAATCAGTTAGTAAGAAAGAAGTCCTTTCTTCGACACTAAGGGAAATAGGTATTGAGCTAAAGCATGGCTGTTCCCCACCCCCTTAAATAATATTCCACTTCCGGTTCCTTTAGGTCGAATGCCAGTCACTACATGTGCACAAACGTAGCCGCACACTTCATCAACATTGTTACGTTTGCGATTCCTCACTGTAATTACACGCAATCAACCATTTCACACAAAGGGTATTATTTTGTGCACTGAAGCCAACATAACGTGACTAACGTGTATTGGTCATAGCTCATGTTATTGTTAACCGATTTACATGCTGTTTCTGATTTCACCATGAATTAATTGCCTGCACATATCTCAAATTGGGACCAATGTCCTATTCCTAAAGGAACTGGAAGTAGAAAATTTTTTAAAGGGGGCTGGGTCGTGGGCCACCCCTTAAAGAATATGTGGCCCCCTTCGTGGTGACCAACAATCAATGGTTGTTTGGAGGCTAAACCGAATCATGCGGCTGAAAACTACTGGGTCGATACGTTTGACCCACCCTGTATAAATAAATTTATGAAGTTTAAATAAGAGGTCTGCACCATACAAATTTGCCTATAACAATAAGTCAAACGTTTTCGTGACTGCAGTAACATAATTATGGCCTGGGCTTGCCTTGGAGAGCTTCCGCAACTTTCAACAATTTTAGGCAGTGGTGCTAAAACCCAGTTTTAGTTGTTACATGAATTTGAGCATTCGTACTATACAGTCAGTCAGTATTTTGTACACAATACTCATGAATTGGTACAAACAATAAACGGGTAAATGGCATTATTGTGTTTGTTGGGCTAACCCTAGTTTGTGCAGTTGCAAGTCCTAATGCGTGTTGTAGTTGTGCTGCATTCCTTCCCCTCTATTCTTTCCGTCGTACTGGGTTCAGTTTATCGATCCCATGTACACTGTTTGACAATCTTCATATAGGTTTTATATCACTAATCTCTTTTGAGTAATTTAAAGAAACGTGGGAGTATTTCAGTGATAAATCTGAAGTAATTAGTAGGCTGTGCATAGGTTCGTTCAGTTAGGTTGTTGGAGTAACTTCCATTGGTGGCTCCCTAGAAGCTTCCTATTCGCATTTAGGCTGACTTAGCTTCGTTTTATTTCCTTCCCGTGTTATCTCTGTTGGCATGGATTAGCAGGAAGTTCGTAGACCGCTGTTTGCCATTGAGTCAGAATGATGGAATTTTGACGAATTGAGAAGTACTGATTACTTTTACCAGGCGGAAGTGGCAAACTTTCGTGATGAACACTTGTGTATCGCATTAGTAATGTGGCCTTATTTAACATTCTTGAACACACACACACACAAAAAACTATTGAAATACGTTGCGTACATTTTTAGCAAGGTCTCTCGGTTTTTGTATTTGGTTTGATTTTGTTGTTGATGGTGCCGAGTCGTCGGTCGTCTACCTCTTTTCAATGCGACACAATCCCCGAGTTTATAAAGAGTTCCGTTAGTAACAAGGAGTGTCGTAGTATGTAAGTAACCTATTGAGGCTTTTATCCTGGTGTATGACGAAAACAGCACCCAGCTCTGTGATTTTTTGCATTACAAAAATGGATGAATTCACCTTATGAGGAATTTTAACAAGCCTGACTTTCGTGTGATCAGAACCTTGTTATGGGGTCTAAATTTGTTCGAGCTCACAAAAGTCGCTCGGAACAGGGTGGACATATCCGAAGTGAAGCGGCTCATACCCCGAGTTAAACTAGTCGAACCAACTTCGCTTCACTTCACTTCCATGGGAGCTTGGAAGGAACGCAATGCGAGTCGAATTCAGAATTAGTCACATTCTAACACCCACCGGCAAATGTGTTTCGGTTAGCCTACTGTAATCTCACCTAAACAAAAACAAAAGAAGTGTGCGTTTAGGTTCAAGGGTAGTTTATGTTCCTGCTATTCCTCTTATTTAAAAATGAACATGATTAAGCAATTTACCTGCTGTTGGTGCGGCGGCACGAATGTTGCCCTAAGCACAAATCAGTTAATTTAGCGACAATGGCATGTTCTGGCCAGCAGTTGAGAAACTAGGAACTCGCTCGCATAGAAACTGTCCGAAATGGGGGAAAGCCAACTAATCCGGAACCTACTATCATTTCTCTCAATTCGAAATTCGATCTAGGCCTAATAAAATGTTTGCTCGAAATGGAGGGAATCAGTAAATCCGGTAGTTTATAGATTTTTAAGATTATGATGCTGGTTCGTGTCTCTCACGCGGAACATTTGTTTGTACATTACTGGCTACTATTTAGACGTAAAAACTTTTGAGAGAATCACGTGATATTCAGTGGTGTAACTTGGACATCGGGGGCCAACAATCTAGAGGGGTCCTCTTCTCTCTCCAAACATATCAGTTTCACTCACTATTAAGCCTCGCACATCACGTGAATGGAAGTATACACTAAAATACACCTATAAGTTAGGTATAGTCGGATATTGATACCGGTATCGGTATTTATCGATATTTTTGCCATATCGCATATCGGTATTCAAACGCATTAGTCTTCCCTGCAAAACTGACACCAAGCGCAGCAAAAGCAACAACCAAGTGTGAAACGCAAAACCATTTTTGCTCAGTTTGTAAAGAAAATGTAGCACGTGATGGTTCCGACACTTTTCGAAAAAATGGCTAAGTCCCACACAGGGTCAAACGGTCGTGGCTCAAAAACTGGTCGTGTATAAGTTTTACAACCACCACCTTAAAATTTAACTGAGAAGATGAATGTACGGTTAGCAGTAAGTAGGAAATAATAATAAAACTACTCTTATTGTTGCGCAGAACTTTTGGGGTAATCTCGGCATTTGGAACACGTGCAAAACCAGAAACTGAACTTGCATATTCTTCCTCTTCTTTTTTTTTCGGTTTTGTCATCAGTATCGGAGCGGATCGGTTTACCCTTCATTTAGATCGGATCAGTAAAAACTATCAGTCGATCCCTACTACTGGTGTATTTTGACTTAGGCCTGCGCATCTACGATTCTACGCCAACGGCCCAATAGTCGCAGCACCGCACCAAGAGATTGAGGCTGTGCAGCACAGGACGTTGTTTTGCTTTTTCGTTAACTTTTGTTTTGACGTATTCTAGCATTGTAATATTTTTTTTCTCCAAATGGGCGGTGGGTTTAGCAAGGTGCCGCTGGAAAACCTGGATATGTATGGATCCATTCCGAAAAGTTAGGGGAATTTTCCTAACCTACACTGAAAGTCGGGGTATTCCTACATTTTCTGGAAGCATTTCTGATAAAGTGAAAATTTAAGCTGGAAAATATTCTCAGTTTTAGCACCAGAGATCACTTGCACGTCCCTCTGTTCCTATCAACACATTGGACTTTGCTTGCTTTTGAACCTTTTTCTCCCCGCTGTTGCATTTGATTTCATGAGGCAAGGCGGCCTGGCATTTTCGGGATGAGATGGGCCCTGAAGATGTGACATGTAAAAGGTTCCAGGAATTTCCTATTGGAATGTGGACAAAATTAATCCTCTCGCCGTCTGAAGTTGTGGTTTTTTGCTGAAAGTACATCAGACCTTCAAAGCATATTGGATTTTGCCACTCTACATTGAATTTGCCTTGCTGAGTGCCTAAACTTAGCTCTTCAGTTGGATTGGCTGTACCGTTGTAATTTTCGACTGGGAGGAAAGAATTATTGGTGAAGATTAGGTTACCAGTACCAGGTAGGGCACCCCATTTTTAATTGCAACGTGGAGTAATGCTATTTGTGTGAAATGTGCTACAAATTCGTTTAGTCCTACTGCACGCACCTTCCTTTGACCGAAAAAAATGGGGGAAATATCAGTTTTGGTCTGGAAAACCATGAAAAAGAGGGGAATTTCCACTAAAAACTTGAATTTCACAGTAGTTATTAGAACTACTGTGAAATTCAAATTCAACTGTCAAATGGCTAATTTCCCCCATGATCGTTTAAATTCACAAAAACGACACTCTCATAGTCTTGCTAATTTTCAACAGTATCCCTACAGTCTTCACCAAGCCCTCCAAAGTTCAATTTAGGTCTCTGGTTACATGCCTTGCAAATACTGGAGGCTGTGATAACTGCCAAATTCAAATCCAAGCAACTGACAACAAGCAAGGATGTAACCAGAGACCTAAATTGAACTTTGGAGGGCCTGATGAAGACAGTAGGGGTACTGTTGAAAATTAGGAAGACCGTGCGAGTGTCTTTTTTGTGAATTTAAGCGATCATGGGGGAAATACGCTATTTGACAGGGGAATTTCCAGTTTGAATGCCACCCTGATGGGGGTTCTGTTGGCCGTGTGTTCCGTTGACTTTTGTCAACTCCAGAAGCACAATTATAGTTAATGCCACTGGTGATACGATCCTGATTTCTTCATTCTTGGCACATTTTATATTCTCCTTGTAATATCAAAGGTTTTCTCTTCGGGCAATTCGAAAGTTAGAGTACTGGGCAGCGGAGCTAATTTTTAATATCGCGATGATGGTTTTAGCTAAGCTGGGCAGGATCTTGGAAGTCGAAAATTATGTTTGTTCTTTTGCCGTTCATGGAACCTTGGTATGTGGGTGGTCTAGTGCTAGTGTGTAGACTACGGCCAACATTCTTATCGCTGGCTTTGGTTGAAAATGGTGCAATTCTCAAAATTATGCTAATCTGCTTTTCTCATTCGATTTTGGCACTGTAGTGGCGCTGATGTCGCTGAGGTGGTGCTGCTGCTGCATGCTTCCGGGCGATGCACATTGAATAGAAATTGGCCTTTATCAGCGACGCTAAAATGAAAGGATTATTATGCCATTTTGTGACATTAAAGCGAACAACGCCGTCAAAAAAGCGCCGCTCAGTCCGCCGCGTGGCAGTAGTGGCATATTTTAACGGTTCGGAGTTCTCGCATTCACATTTCTTGTGTATTGATTCATTCAGGGTTGGCAAGTTTTGCCACCAAGTGGTTAAAATAGGTTTTCACCATGGTTTTCTACCATCCCGGAAAAACAGGTTTTTGCCATGGTTTTTGTCACTGTGGCCAAAAATATGGCAAAAATCAACTTGAAGTCAAATAACCAAAAAGGTGTGCCCTACAATAGTCAAACATTGGCAAATTATAAGAGCTCTCCTTGAAAACGTCACGTCGTTTACTTTGAAAATTTATATTCTTATTTACCTTTCATATGCTTATTTTCACAGTAAAAGATATTATTCTCACAATATCTATGCAAATTTATTTAACTGACTGTCGACAATTTGCATAGCCATTGTGAGAAGAATATGTTTTACTGTGAAAATAAGCGTATGAAATAAGCAGCATGCTGGTTTTTGCCAGTTTTAGCCAGTAATAACTGGTGAAAACCATGTTTTTGCCCATGTTCCGGCAAAAAGCCGGCAAATACCCAACTCTGGATTCATTATGTATGTTCGATGTTACTGTGCTTTTGGATGTGTGGCATTGTTTTCATCAAGTCTATTTTAACCCAACGAACGTTTCGGCGAATAGTAATCAGTTTAGTAAAGGAAAACTGATTACGAAGCTGAATTTATAAAAGTGAAATTCTGTTTGTAAAACAATTTTGGGCCAAACTAGGGTGTATGTAGTTTTTTAAACTCGAAAGTATTATAGGCCAAGACCCGCTGGGGAAATGGGTCAGTAACCGAAACAGAATTTTCTGTTTTTACTGAAAACCGAAACAGATTCAGATTTTTGTGTCGGTTTTTCGTACGGTGTTCGAAAAATCATTCTGTTTTAAATTTTCAAATAATATCATTGTCTTTGTATAATTGACAGCAAAGTTCCTAGTCGTAAAAAGAAAGAACGTAGTAGAGGAAAATGATGTCACAGACAGGCCCATGGTGTATGATGCTGCTGAAAGTGAAAGCAGGAGAGACTTGGAAGCTGGTACTAATTACGGTGACCCTAGAAACTCACTTCATTCGTATTACGTATACAACTGTGAACTTCACACTTACATCTGTGAAGTTCATACCTTAGTTGTATCAATGAACTTCGTACTTTACACATCCAACTGCTGACTTCACACGTACATCTGTGAACTTCGTACTTCACCAGGGTTTGCATGAAAAACCCCAATCACTGGGTCCAACCCGCCTGAAAAAAACCCAAATGTGGGTTTTTTCAACAACGAAAACTAAGTAAAATGAGTGAATGCATGAACCAACAAACCTGTTAAAATGTCATTTAAACTGTCATTAAAATGTTGATTGTTTGCTGTTTTAATACAAGAAATCACCAGTAATTTGGTTCAGCTCATCAGTAACGGTATACGTTAACTAATTTCTGGGCTTTATTTGTATCCAATCTGTTTCTCAACTTAGACCGAACTTTAAATGTTAAAAAAACAAACCCACTCGGTTAATGCACAGCTAGGTGGAACACAAAGAAGAGCCCAAAACATATCACAAAAGCCTTCTGTTAGTTTCTTTGATTTTTAGTTCTTCTTGCTCATGAGTTAACACCATTTTGCTGGGCTGAAGCTTGGTTTGACACTCTCCTTAAATAGTGACTTGGGATAGAAAGATTCGTCTTCTAGCTCGAACGCTAGCACTCCAGCCCAAAACTCGGGATGATGTTCGACTACCCACTCCTCTGCTGCATCTTCACGCTCCAATGTTAGGTTTTTCCCTTTGTTTATGGGGTCCATAATGACGAAACTAGAGATAAAACCCGAAAAAGCCCCTAAAAACCCGAAAAAGCTCCAAAAAAAACCGATAAAACGCGAAAAAACCCAGCCGAGCAGGGTTTTTTGAAAAAACCCGGGTTTTTCCAAACCCTGTACTTAACACATCCAACTGTGAATTCACACGTACAACTGTGAACTTCACTGCGAACTTGATAGATGTAAGTGTGAAGTTCAAAGTTATACATGTGAAGGTTGTAGATTATCCCTAAGACATCCAGATATAAATGTATGAAGTTCACAGTTGTATGTGTGAAGTATAAAATACAAATGAAGTGAGTCTCTAGGTCTAGGGCCGCCGTAACTATATATGCCACTGTTACTACACACA
>JAHWFP010035359.1:0-14405 GCA_023313725.1 Lithobius niger | reverse complement strand
CGGATAGCTCAGCTATGAAATTGCATAGACTTCCATCGTGATAACGATACACTGACAACATTTCGTAGTTGAAATGTTCAGTCTTACATCTATATTTTAAAAAATCAGCATTGTCAGAGTAAATGTGTGAGAATTTTGCATTAATTCCTTCAGGTAGGTAAACTGCCAGACCACCAGCCCTTTTGTCAGGGCGACAATAGAAATAAGCATTGTAGCCATTAATTTGAAATAGGCTACTTTCATCATTGTTTACCCAAATTTCAAAAAACTTACATTTTGTGGTTGACAAAAACACTAATAACTGATCAAAGTTAGCTCTAAGGCTGCGGATGTTCATATGAATAAAATTTAAACAGTTTAAGTCATCACTGAGTGGAAAAATAAAATTTCCATCATAAGGATTTTCTACAACGGCTGAATCTCTAAAGACGAAATCTTCAAACGCACTATCGTATTGCTCCATTGAAAGTTTACCTTTGAGTCCCGATCGTGCAATTAAGAGCTTAAGAGCTTGCGTGTGAACGTGTGTGAGAACGTGTTAATAGTTTTTTTTTTTTTTTTTTTTTTTTTACCATGGATAACTAGTAATACCGTGCGTTTCTTTTCCTCGCAGTGCCAAATCAGTTCGGGTAAATGGTTGTTTCTTTTCCCTAAAATTAAGCCGTAACTGCAGTGCTGCATGTAGCGGACGTGTCTCTTTTCCCCGTTTCGTGCTGTGCTAAATGCAGCCATGCAGCAACAAAAAAGGTGCTTGCTCTGCTGCGGAAACAAGATGGCCGCTTCCCATCGTTAAAAAATTTGATCATCTACAGCAAACGCGGCCGTGTTTTTGTAGTTATGATGGAGTGACGTGAAACCGCAAAGCTGCAGATAGGTAAAGTAACAAGTACACAACCATAAAATTTTATTGTTTCGTTTCGATTGCCAATAAAACCTTCACGATAATTCTGTTCAGCGACTTGAAATAATCACACGGGAGATGGCAGCGGCCATTTTTTGGGGCGGGCTGCTTGGTAGCTCTCTGTGTACTAATCCGTCAGGGGGCTGTTTCTGGTCGTCTAGCGGTAGTGACGTTTGCGTGACTTACTTTACTTTACTTTACTTTAATTACATTGCACTGTAGTGCCGTTCAGGCTTTACAGCAAGTACATGATACTCGTCAAAGGATTTCCAGTAGTAACAAGAAAAAACAGATAAAGTTATATATCAAATAGTAACAACGGGTTAGAGTAAATAAAGAACAATAAATAGGTAACAATAAGAAAAATTACAGGTTCCGGTTGGAAATCACATGATTTTTCGCTAGGTAAATAGAGTAGTAGTTTTTTTTTCTTTTTTTTTTCTTTCACCATCCCTGTTATAGGCATTTAACGTAGGCATTTAGCAAACTTTTGCAACTACTGCGCTGCTGCAAGGAAAAGAAACGCGGGGATACTTAGCGTTTGTAACCTTGAGCTTTCTTATACTTTTGCTCCAAAATGGTGCCTCAAACACTATTGTCTTTATTCCTTTTTCATCTGTTTGCCAATCGCATTATGCATAAGTAATAAAACTTAAACAGAGAGTGCTCTGTCTGTCTATTATACGTCAAATTATGATCTTTTTACCAATAATTCAGTTTCGATTGTAGCTTCTGAAACCAAATGCTGTAACAAAAAAAAAAAAAAATGGAACGGATTTACGCAAACTGATAACCGAATTAAATTGTAAGATACATGTCTAAAGTGTGATGGGAAACGCCAAGCCCATTCTGCAAATTTCTGAAGACTTTTTATGTAGGGATTGTTTTTTTGCGAGGGGCACTGGCTTGGCCATCCAACGAAAAACCCGAATACCTCCAAAAATATCTGAGGTAGGAATTTCATCTTCGAAATCTGCATATTCATGCACCAAACTTCCTATAGTCATGAAATTGAAACCAAATCAGGACAAACGGCGAAAGTTGTGGGATATGCATCCACATGTGCCTATGTCGATGTATAAATACTAAGGCTGTACCGATTCCGAGCAATCGGCAATGCTCAGTAAACCGAGCAACTACGTCCATTTAACTGAGCCTAACGGTGCGGCTCTCGTCCGGTCTTGGCACACGATCCTAGGGTCGATGGACGATAGAGCTTTAACTGGAGATAACACCATATCTGCAGGAGTACTTCATGTCCACACCCGTGACAAACGTTTAGGAAGTGGTGCCCCCTGAAACCTACGCAAAAACCAACGCGGCAGCCATTTTGTTTTTAAAATGGCTACCATACAATAAAAAAATAAAAACATATTAACGTATGTAAGTTTGGTGTCAACTTATAGGTTTTAAGGTCTGCCGAATTAAAAAAAAAAATGCTTTAAACAGGTGCCAGAAGTCCATACGTATAGATATCCAAAATGGCGGCCAATTGTAGCAAAATTCGAATGTGTTTCGTAATTTCTAAACACATTCAAGTTCAAAAGTTGGAAATTGTTCAAAACTTTTATCGTAATGCTGTTGTTACATTTCATTTAACAAATTAAGCAACAGGATGATGGCTGCAAACAAAGTGGTTCTGCGTGTAAGCAGCAAATTTTCCAAGAAACCTGCACTTTGTGAGGAAAACTCAATCTTCTGTATACTTCATGCCCACACCCATGTAAAACTTTTAGGAAGGGGTGCCACCTGAAACTTCTCCAAAAACCAATATGGTGGCCATTTTGTTTTTAAAGTAGGTGTCACACAATAAAATAATTAAGAAATCATACTAATGTATGTAAGTTTGGTGTCAATTGGTCGGGTTTAAGGTCTGCCGAATTAAAAAAAAATGCTCTAAAAAGATGCCAGGACTCCACACGACAAGATATCCAAGATGACGGCCGAAATGATGGCAAAATTCAAGTATTTTTCATAATTTTAAAATACACTTATAAGGTAGAGGCAGATTTGCATTTGCGCTCAAAAACGTGAGTTCGTTTGCAATGACTAGCAACTAGCAAACACCTGGTCAGATCCGTAGTGTAGTGTGTTCGTAATTACGAGCTAAGTTGTGGTTGTTTCTCTATGCTGTAGGACTGCATTTTTCAACAATTCACCATAAATGACACCTTTAAAGTGATGCAGTTTTTATTAAGTTACATGTATATATTTAGCTTAGATATCCGGTGGAGATGTATATTTTTCACCATGGTTAATTAATACGGTTTATTGCAACTAGGAGCTAAGCTACGGCAGTTTATCTACGTTGTATGATGTGCATTTTGAGTCTATTTACCATAAGTTATATCGTTAAACTGTTACAGTAGCCGTTCTAATTAAGATGAATGGATGTAATTAGGCTTAGATGACAGAAGGAGATGTGTATTTTCAAACAAGCTTAATTAAAATACACCCATTAATCATAATTAGAACTGCAACCGTATCACATTAAAAATGTAACTTAGAGAGAATTGAAATAGGCATGCAGCTACAACACACATAAACTTGTAGCTTATCTCCTAATTAAGATAAACCGCTTTTATCACCCAAGTTGGAATATACATTTCGAATTAAGTCCATTTATCATAATTATAACTGCCACTGCGTCACTTTAAAGTCTGTTACATACGGTGAATTGAAGAAGAAAGCACGTGGCTACATCATAGATTAACAGTTGTAGCTTATCCCCTAATTAAGATAAACAGTTCTAATTAGCCTTTACATCTCCATCTTTCTTCTAAGCCTAATTACATCCTTTTATCTTATTTAGAACGGCTACTGCAGCAGTTTAACGATGTAAGTTGTGGTAAATAGACTCAAAATGCACATCACTACAACTTAGATAAACTGACGTAGCTTAGCTCCTACAATAAAAATCTAATTATTCATGATGGAACGTATGCATCGATACCTGATATCTAAGTCTAAATACATACATTTATCTTAATTAGAACTGCAACCGCATCACTTTAAAGATGTAACTTGCGGTGAATTGTTGAAAAATGCAGTGCTACAGCATAGCGAAACAGTCTCAACTTAGCTCCTCATTAAAAAGACACTACACTACGGAATTGACGTGGTGTTTGCTAGTTACTAGTCATTGCGAACGAACTCACGTTTTTGGGGGATAATTCAAATTTGCCTCTACTCAATAAGTATATTTTAAAATTAAGAAAAACACTTGAATTTCGCCACCATTTTGCCCATCATATTGAATACCTCGTCGTGTGGAGTTCGGCATCTTTTTAGACCATTTTTTTGAATTTGGCAGACCGGAAAACCTAGCAGTTGACACCAAACTTGCATGCATTATTTTGATTTAGAATTGTTTTATGTGTGGTGGCCATTTTAAAAACAAAATGGCCGCCGTGTTGCTTTTTGGACAGATTTCAGGGGGTACCCCACCCTAAAGGTTTCTCATGGGTGTGGACATGAAGTACACGCAATATTGTGTTATCCTCACAAAGTGCAGTTTTCTTGTTTTGTGGTTGAACAGTTACCACAAAAATTCAATCCAGCAACTAAATTTGCAGGCAATTCGTGCATACTAACTACCTTATTTTATGCTTTTTCGGATATTGCTTACGTATTACACTTGGTAAGTGCAGCAGCACTGATCGGCTCGGGCATTGTTTGAGTGCTCGGCTCGAGATCGGCTCGGCCAGAAAAACTGTGCTTGGTACAGCCTTAATAAATGCGAATGATCAATTAATAAATCATGTCTTTTGCCCCCGTTACTCACTGCTTCAGTTACAGTGTAATATTAAGTTAATCGGCCACCAGGCCTTCAATTTCAGTTATCGTGTTCCAAACGGACAAACACACAGATAAACAGATAGTAATTCGAATTCTGTCGAGTATTGTATCTCTCGCTTCGCCAGCTCGGCCAGTTATGGTCAGGAGTGTCTATTCCACCCAACCCCCCACAGTAAATAGGACCCACCTACCATATCTAAAAAAAATAAATGTCTAACCTTTTAGAAATTTCCCTACTTCCCCTAATGTTTTCAAAATACCATCCATTCCAAGCGTTAAAAACCAGTGTTTAAATTTAAACACATTCTAGCAATATCAACAAAACGTTTACAGACGTTTTAAGTGGAAAGTATAAGTGTTTAATTTTTCATTTAAATGTGGCATTGCTGAAAATGCACATTTTCAAACCATTAGTCACGAATACGTGAAATATGCATGATATAAACAAATTAGCGTTTTTTTGGAGCGTTTTGTAAATACTCACTTCAAACACAGATGCTATGTAAGTACTAAAAATAAAACGCTCCGTTTTCGTTGCAGCGCACGCGCTTTAGAATACATTGTGGGTAATATTTATCATAACGGTTTATAATTGTGGCATATGTTTAATTGTGAAATAAACATTATCGTTAAAAATCCATCAAATTAAGAGAAGAAAAATGAAACTGCAGGTGAAGAAACACCCGTCCCCCGAATGCTAGGTTTTTAAACTATCAATTACTTTAAACAATCACGTCTCTGCATGTGTTTAGAAACACGTGTCATCAAATGGGTTGTTAGTATTAAAAAGTTCAAGATCTTACCGATGGCTTCATCCTGCTGCACGATGACTAAGGACAGGCAACCTATAGGTGACAGGTGAAAGAGAGGATTAAGTAAGCCCCTATTGATAAGATTTTTTTGTGAACAGCTGCAGAAATTTCTCACAGTGCAGTGACTTGAAATCTTTTAGTCAAACAAGGTGCTGGTAATATTACTACCAAACGATCAATGCCCTTGCTAGGACATGCGGTATGGTAGCGTGCGAGGAAAACACAAAGCAGTATATAAAAAAAAATGACGAGGAGGTTCATAAGAAGTTGCTTGAAAACAAAAGTTCTTATTGTTCATTTCAGCATTAGCAACACCTTCAAAGTCTAAAAGTCCTACACTCGGTCCTTAAAAGTTCCCTGCTTTAATCGCCTGCCAAATTAGTCTGGTAAATAAAGATTTTGACATTAAATTAATACATTAAAAAAGGTATGTTTGGTTATTCTGGAAGATTATGTTAATAAAAATCTACGGTAATATTTTTGCTGTCATCATATTGTAAAATGGCAGCAAATATAGTACTTTTGCATTGTTTATCACCATTTATAGTGAAACCATGCATCCTACGACCATAATTTAAAGGAACAAAGTTGCAGAGCATAAAGTATTACATAATTTTAGTTCTATAAATTTATTTTGTAAGATTGGCGGTTTGGTGGTTATTATACAGTCATTTGTCAGTTGTAGTGGCCGCCGCCATATTGGGAAAATGGCAGGCCTTTCGTATTTTTGGAATGTTTTTCTCCATTTTTTTCCCAAAAATCGGGCATCCTGAACCATAATACATAGGAACACAACTTTAGAACAAAACCGTCGCTATCACAACTTTCTTTGTGATAGTGATGGTTTTGTTGTAACTTTGTCAGAAAATGCAAGCAAAAATAACTGGTCAATCTTACATGGAAGCAATGGTGGACCTACCGGAAGAAGGGGGGAGGGGGGGGCGGTGGCCAACGGGTGCATCCGCCTTCCCCCCGCCCTCCTCAAAGGTCCGGTATAGCTCCACGAAATACTCATCACGTGTTATATAACCAAAGAGTAACGTTTTAAAATGCCCTTACGTAATTTGGAGACGCAAAAAGCTTATAAAAGCGGCCCCTTATCACCCAAAAGTCGTACAATGTACACTTAATAGCACACAGTAGCAGCTTGGGGCCGACATTGGATTGGGGAGGGGGAGGGGGGCGCCCCAACCTACAATCACCCACAATGAGCCCCCCAAAAAAGGTCTTCAAAACATCTTCGCCCCTCGACCCATCATAAATTCCTGGATCCGCCCCTGACTAGAAGTGAAAATGGCTATATACGATCAAATAACGTCAAACTTTTTTTTATTACCCTCATGGTGTTTGTTCATGACGTCATAGTTCATTCATGCGAACCTTCTCGAGCGAAGAAGCGAGCGATGTGGATAGTACTTTTTTTTATGATTAGTTAGGTTACAAAACTTTGCTTACCACGGGCTCCAGTGGTAAGAAATGATACTAAAATTGGTAAATCTCAAATTCTCTCTTTTTATTGTATAAAATTCTACATGCAATGGATGTTACTCGTTGTTTTTAAATTTAGGAGTTAAAGAACAGGCATATTAGTGCAATAACGAGTTTAAATCATACTATTTGCCCGTTTAAAAGTGCAGATGTTTCCAAAGAACTAACTTACCTTTTTTTCCAGTGCTGTATGTTGTTAGTGTGCTTAATCATATGCAATGAGCTTACAAGGAGTTTCTCAAAGTTATTATCAACCTTCTTTTTAGTTTATTGATGCTTCGTTTGCAGTAACTTGTAGTTAGAAAAGTTCTTTAGTGTTAGCAGAAATTGCTATTGTCATGTGCTGTTAAACCAAATGCAAATGTCTTTTTTTGCTGATCGTGCGTATCGTTAATATTTCTGCATAGAGAACACTGCCTTCACAATTTATTATGCTGAGTTTGGATGCCAAAGAAAACCAGTTAAGCATGTTTTCGTCGTTGATTATCAGAAGCCAGTAAGTGAAAAGAAGGCGAAAATTACGCAAGTTTGAATATGCCAGATGACTTCATCAGTATACGTTAAATAGGCTCAGCAGTTGTATACGGGGTTGAAGCAATATCTAAACAATTTTTCCTTCACATAGGAGAGGCAGAGTCTTCTACTTTTTTAAATGGAAAATTTAATACAGCCATGGTCCGTCGATGCTATTTAATACCAAAGGGAAGGACCATGATACAAGCGATAGAAAGCCAACAAAGGTTTATGTTGTATACCAACTATTAACTCAAATATTCAAATGTCAATAAATTTTAACAGTGAAGTAGTTTTTTTTAGCATTACACTGTAGATTTTAAGGTTTTCAACAGTTAAGATTTTCTGCGAGTTTATTCCTGTACTTCCTGATTGCTATGGGTAAGTAAAATTCTTAATACTATACTTTGTAATTATTG
The DNA here is from genome assembly GCA_023313725.1 of Lithobius niger. Classification (NCBI taxonomy): domain Eukaryota; kingdom Metazoa; phylum Arthropoda; class Chilopoda; order Lithobiomorpha; family Lithobiidae; genus Lithobius; species Lithobius niger. Next base: position 6,474 of record JAHWFP010035359.1, on the reverse strand, counting down.
AAGTCCAACCATTTGTGCTTTGCATGCATTATACCATGTATTTCTAATCATTACTTTGTTATTGAATCAATCCAGTTTTCATAAACTAATTTCTTTATGATTGAAGATACGTTTCCTGATGGAACAGAGACTCACAATTTTATTGGTGGGTTAAGTTTGCTATTTTAAGATTTTGACTTTTATGGCATATTTGGGGGTGGGAGAGGGAGGAATGTGGTAGCGTTGGCAGGCAGTTACTAAGCGTATTTGCGGTAATTCAGACGGGTGTTCTTGTTGTGTCAATAACGAAAGAAATTGTCTACTTTTTTAAAATATGAACTTCGCAAATTAGCATTTCCCTCTGAACTTTAAAGGTGCTTGCCTTCAAGTTGGCTTTCCTATACGCCTCAGTTTTGCAACATTACTTCAAATGAATGGAAATGTCGCAAATGCGTTCATTTTCCTCTTTTTCCCTAATATGAGAAGTTTTTGCTACATTCACCTAAACCTGTGTAAATGTTGGAAAGGATGCGTGATGGCTCGAGTTATTTAGCTCTTCTAAACAGGTTATTTTTTCCTTGCTGCTTTTGCTAAATGTTTATTTAACGCAATTTTTGCTCTTGTCGTGTAATGCCATAATACAGGCGCCTTGACATGTAAAATAAAGTTAAAGTTTAAAGTTAAAGTGAGTAGGAATGTTGTTAATTTTCATAAGCAATTAGCAATAATTAATTGCAGTAAGCAATTTTCATAATTTCATTTAACCTTCGAAATATTCCTCGGTGAGATTAGCTTGTCGAAAGAGCTTGGCGTTTGATGTCGCGACCGAAAAGCTTGACGAGTATCCTTAACTTGTTTTGTTTTTGTTTTGGGGTTGATTTAAAATAATGCCCTAGCTTTGAGCATGATAAATATAAACTTGAAATTTGTTTTAAATAACTTGCATGTTTGTTGTAAAATGTTGTATTGATCCTATCTTTTAAATTTATTTGCTCCACACGGTTTCATCATTTGTTTATAGGCTACCCAGCCTGGTGAAATTGGAGCCAAGGCAACTCACCTATCCTAATCCATAACAAGAACAAAAAAAAAATAATAATAATAACTCACAAACCATTTTTTTATCCCGACTTTTTTTTTGTAGATTTTTTCACAATACACACTATTAAAACATGAACAGTTTAGTGTTTGATGAGATGTTGTTGAAACGTTTGTTGATTAGCAGTCCTTGAATTGTATTGGTTTTAGAAAAGTCCTTGAATATGAAAGTGCTCGAATTTTTTGTGTGTGATCTTGTACAAACTCTGTAGCAGCTATTTTTACTTCTACTTTTGCTTCCATTTTTACTTACAGCTGTTGTTTTACTTTCATATTGGCCGTAGTAGTTAATTCTATTTCGACTTGTACAGCAGTATGAAGGGAGTCACTTTTTGGTCATGTCTTGTTTCGTTTAAAAGAAATCTATTTCGATTTGTTTTGGTGAAATGAGACACGACCGAAAAGCCACTTTCGTAGCTGCTTTAAAGGGCAAAATACACAATTAACTTTTTACAGGAAATAAGGAAGCAAAACCAGAAGAAAAAATAAAAGTAAAAATGAAAATAAAAATGGAAGAAAAAAATGAAGTAACATTTGTAGCTGGTTTAGAAGTAAAATATGAAAGCAAACACAGAAATAACTTTTATAAAAGTCAACATAGAAGTAATTTTAGAAGCAACCCTTGTAAATTTTGAGGGCAATTTCTATCAAGAATTAAAAAAAAAAACTTTTGAACTAAATTTTACTTCTAAATAGAATGTCCTCTAAGTAAAAAGTACCCTATTGGCACTCGGAAAGCGGGCAATAACCTATACATAAGTGATCATACATCTGATAATGCCACACCACTTACCATAAACGAGGCTGCATTTCTTTCCAACAAAAACGTTTTATAGACATGCTTTCAAACAGTAAGAAGGTCATCAAACCATTCACAGCGAGTCAGATTCAGATGAAAGCATTGTGCAAAGAGCGTTGAATTTGTCAAGCAACAGGCATGTGACAGTAGTGGCCTATGACACAGACACCCAGATAATGCTATTATTTTATTCGAATAACAATATTACATTGCAGTCGACTAAAAATTGAAAAGTTTTAAAAATAAACGTAATATTCAAATGAAGGGGACTATCGGCGATAACAGTTGTCAGTTACTGCTGTTTGCTCACTCTTTAACGCGATGATTCCACTAGCTCTTTGTTTGGAAATCAGCTGTGTTTCGCAAGTTGTGCAGTTCAGGCTTGTTCAGGTGTGGGGTTGTCACTTTAGCATAAACAATTCCTAAAGAAAATATGTGCCACAAGAAACGAATCTGATATTGTCGTTTGCCACCAACAGAAAGTGCACCAAGATACCACTTTCTGCGAGTTCATCTTAAATGTCTAGTCTGGAAAATTTTGGCCAATAGCGTTCCGGATGCAACTAACTTTGGATGGAAAAATATCAGTGGTAAACTACGTCCAGTGACAACTGACCTTAGACCAGGACCAGGCACATTGCTGAATATGAAACACTGTGCATGCAAAACTACAGTATAGAGGAACCATGCTCGTGGAATTGTAAATGCCAGAGGTATGGTGTTACCTGCACTTTCATTTTGAAAATTTGCAACGGAAATGGTTGCAACAATGCAGGCGTTACAATTGAAGATGAAGGTCAAGATGAACAATGAATGATCAGCTTGGTTAAAATAAGACTACGTTACAAACAAAAACGTCGAGTGTGCCGTAAAAAAAGAGGGTCATATGATTGAAGTTTCACTTTACTTGTTAAAATGTACACGGATAAAATTGATGCTTTTTAATTGAAATAATCAAATGTATTCAGAAAATTGCATCTGTTTAAGTGCTGTTGTGCTTTACTAATCATATATTTAAAACGTAAAGTATAACAGACGAAATTTTCTCAATTGTACATTTCATTATTTCAATTTAAAATCATCAATTTTTATCCGTGTACATTTTAACAAGTAAAGTGAAACTTCAGGCATATAACCCCCTTTTTTACGGCACACTTGACGTTTTTGTTTGTAATCCGTGTAACTTTTTTGCAGCTATGGCTCCGCGTTAGAAAGGTTTATGCATGCAGTCGATTGTTGCAGTCCGCTTTGAGACAATTCAACTCAGCTCTGAAAGCCTGCATCTACAAAATAAATTCTCCATTCTATCGTTTCTAGCTGCCAATGTCTAGCTGAAACACGGCTTAAACACTGTTTAAAGTCAAATCTATTTACAGGAGCCATGACCCTGGGTCGTACGCCTCTATCTAAACCAATAACATATACAAATCATTCATTCATTCTTTCTACAGCCTTTATTGGAGAACCGTAGCAAATGCTATGCGCCCTCTGCACCACAAACTCAAATGCAGCAGCACGAAGCAAGCACAACAGCTACACAGACTAACGCACTAAATTGAGTGGTGAGGGCCCGAGATCACAGAACCACGTAACACGTAACACGCAAAGACGTAACACGTGCACGAAGATTGGATCTGGAGTTTGCTGAGTGGCATTGTTCCCTAATTACAACGGTTTAAAACAATGTACAATCAAAATGATCGTTCGGGGTCCAGTAACTCCGGAATGGCTCGACCAATCGAGAAAGTCGTCTCTGTGAGGATTAAGGCCAAGGAAATTTCTGATCATGTTTCAGATATTAGGTATGTGCAGTAGTTTTTCCTGAAACCGAGTCATACAAGAACATGAACAAGCACAACAACAACAAGAAGTGAACAATGTTCACTTTTACTCTTGCACGGAATTGCGTAAAAGTTGGTATAAATATACCTTCCATGCCTTTCTACTATCTGGCCAATTTTGGTCGAATATATTGAATAGAACGGAGAAATTAATAGTTTTACTTGAGCTGGAGAGAGGACTTCAATCATATATACAGGGTGTTTCAGAATTAAACCGACAAACTTCCAGGGCGTACTAAGGAGGTTAAGACGAGTCAAAAAGTCCTATACAACACCTCTCCAAAAATGCTTGATTACCGAGATATCGCCCTATTAGACCCCAATTAGTTGATGATCGAGTGTTTAAGTCATGGCTTAATTGGAGCCTGTGAGTCCCAGGGTGTGACGTGCATTTACCAGAATTTAAACCACGGTTCATATTAGTTGAATTTGGGACTCGTACATTTTAAGTCAAGGTGTTAAGTTAATATGAGGGGGAGGGTGGTGGATTATGTTGACATATGTTTCTTACTACCCGGATCCCCTCACTTAAACATACACTGTACGCCGTGTTTTCCCACTCAGAGTGTGCTAAGTTAATGTGTCTTGACATCGGCCTAATTGGAGTATTGGTCGTATGCATTTATCAGAAGAGGATTTAACGGTTCGGGGCGAAGGGGGGGGGGGGGAGAAGGGCCTTTTATCTAAAAGGACCTTATCAGTAAAAGAAAACCTCAGAATTGGTTAAATGATCGCCTCTGGCGCTATATTTGGGGTGTGCTGGGGTAAAAATAATGAATATGCACTTATGTAGGTTAAGAGCGGGAGGTAAACAGCAAACAAAAAAAAAAGCCATTGAATTTTCGTAACAAAACGGGGTTTTTCAGGGCTTGCCCACCCGGTCCTTTTGCCATAAATCCTCTTCTGGCGTTTATTTTACAGTATTACCAAAACCAGGCAAGAATGCTATCTTTGTTACCGTTTCATTTGATGGTTCAGCTATGTCTGTATTTCCTGCTGCCCCGTGGATAGCTTCTCTGCACTATCCAACTTCTTTCTCCAATATCTTCCTTGTTTTGCATGCAATTTTTGTTATGCTTCCTGTGTTGTACAAGTAGCACGATCCCCCGTAACTTTCTAATTTACTTTATACCCCTATCTTACGTAGGTTAGGAGATACAAATTGGATGACCTTGAATACGACCTCCAAGGTAATTTTGGATGGCATCACCGGATTCGCCATAGGTGACTTCCTATACGAGTATGCTATTATCAGCAACCCATATCCAAGTCTTAAGGATGTATCGACGAGGGTTGACGCAACCAATCACCAGTTGCGCTTGGTACCCGTCGACCTTTCATATCCTGTGGTCCTGGGTCTGATGACTTTGGCTGTGGACTTCAATATCAAGCCTGTATTACAATGATTACTAATTACCACCTTGTAACAATTGTAACCTATACTGTATGCTTTTCTACGGCCATTGTTGTCATTGCCTGGGACGTGTGGCACGATTGGTTTCATGGTTACCAATTTGATACTTGCCGAACTAAGATGTCTTACTCGGCGAGTCTTTCGGCTAGTCCATTAGAATTATTACCATTTTCCTCGGACTATATTGTAACCCCAAGCCTTCTTCATGTCTTGGCCTTTGCTGGCTGCCGTCCCTGGCTATATGGCGGGCGAGCTCTGAACATCTACATGATCATTAAAACCTGAACCGCTAAAGATGGAGTCAGCCCATTTCTTCCTTAGGCCTAAGCACCATTCTTTCCATCTCCCAATGTGTCGGCCACTTTCACCACTTACCATCCGTCGACACACAACTTTCTGGTGCATCGCCGAAATTACATCAGTGATTTTAAGACTGAAGAGGCTGTTAATTTTTAAAATTCTAACCCTTTTTCCTTCCGTTTTCGTCCGACGAGGGTCCCGGTCTGGGTGTGACGAAGGGTGTGCGTAGACTTTGGACCTGGTGAAGAAGCTGTAACGCCGATGGGGAGAAGATCCGGTGACAAGGTGTATGCAGCCCACAGTTCCCTGAAGCAGATACCTCATCGGTGGTCGACACCTGGCCTCCATCGTTCTGGAAACACGCTTCTCAAGTACCTGTGACGCTCCTTTTTGCCTGATCCTGGCCTTGGACTCCTCTGCCAATTGGACGGTTTTGTCTTTGTTCCCTCTGTGCCCAAGAATTCGAAGCCCCAACATGAATATTCCTTCTCTTACCAAGGCCTGCGTTTTGACCCCTGCCGTTCCATTCCAAAACAGCTTTAGTGAATTTCTTTGTTCCTCTGCAAGAATGCGACTTCCAACTGTTTATGGCAAGTACTATCCTTTGCTGTTTTTTTTTTCCTGGTGGTGGCAAGCGTCTCATTAGCGTAATTACCACTGGTGAATTGTGAAGTTGTATTTTTGTAAAGTGTTAGTTTTATTGCTACTTTGGGTCTGTACTGCCTTGTGATCTGCACCGGACGAGGTGCGGTGTACAAATTTCTTTTCACTAAGCCAGTCAGATCCAGTTGTGCTGTTAACGGCGTTTGGGGGTCAAGCGAGTTCCCTGGCTACTGCATCTTGTTAAGAGTTGAGGCATTCGGGCTTGATTTCATTAAGGGCCTGTTTAAAATTTTGTTTCCGTGGTTGGTTTTATCACGAAGGTCGCTCTTTTTTTTCTTTTTTTTTTTTGGGCGGCTTTACCTTTGTGCTTGGGTTAAAAAGCATCACTATATCTAACCTAATTTTAAGTGGGTATTGTCCCGGCTGAACCACTGGATGAA
>JAHWFP010035355.1:11712-29720 GCA_023313725.1 Lithobius niger | reverse complement strand
AGACAAGCCTTTGTTAGCTTGCAACGCTTGGTTTTCATTCCAACAGTATGCGCTAGAAACTTGACTTTATACAACTAAATCGTTATGGCTTTGGATGTCCCTCCCAGAAGAAGGCATGGCGCCAGAAGGAGAGACGGACAAAAACGGTATGGCTTTTCGTCTGTTTGAAATGTGACTACTGAGATATGTGACAGGCTGGCTGTGGGCGTGTTTGAAATGTCATTGCATGTTGTACACTGAATACTGTAAATTATATTTTTTATTTACTTTTTCACTTATTATTTAACTTTTTAGTTATTATTCAAAACTTATTTTGAGAAAAAAACGTGACTGGCTCATAGTTGTAAGTTAATTTAACAGTGTGCCAAAAAAAAACTGGAAATGACCAGTAAGGTGAAAAAGAACGTGAAAGACTGATTCGTTGTATGAAAACATACCAATTGTATGAATGGATGTTATTTATGGATTTGTTTAGTTCCTGTAGTTGAGTTGAGTTATTTGGCTTTGTAATTGTTTTATACTTTATATTTCGCGTTTTATTTTATTTTTATATCTAATTGTAAATTGCCTTTTGTAATACATTTCGTTAATACTGATGACACACTTATGCTTCGGGTAAACTAAACTATTATTTGACATCAGTAAACGAGTTGAAAGAAAAAAAAATTCTTTGTAGATGTTATAAAGCAAACATGTTCTTAACGGAATTATTTGAGTAGTTTACCTTTTTAGGCCGAATACCTTTTGCAAGTATTATTTTTGTACTGTTCTGTGAAGAATAAATTGGCCCAATGTCATAGTGTGTACAAAGGGGTCAGCAGCAGAGAAACATGTAGCCTAACAGTAACGCGGTGTGAGTCGTTCATAAATTAGTACTTTAAATGAAAAGTTTTAGCCGAAAAAGCGCCCTTTTACCTTTCGAACACAAAATTATGTTTATAGCGGAAGCATTCCATTTAAGTAAAAAGTCATGATTCTTGGACACAAGGATGTCATTTTTTGGGCGATTTGTTAAAAGGACAGCATTACAATTCGTACTTGTTTGAAGTACAAGTCGCATCCGATAAAACTTTTACAAATTCTGAATTTGGTGCGGTGAATTTCTCGAAGCTCGTTTCGCCAACTCCTTCTTTAAGACTTGGAATCAATTTTAGAATCTTGTCTTAGAGCTATGAAGGAAAACTGAAAATTTTTCCCCCATAGCTGTCTTACCTTAAGCATAACAATGCATTAAAACTGAACATTTCCAAACCTGACCATTTTCAGAACTGAAGAACTCATCAACTAAGCCAACTGCTCTGTTGACGTAATCTGAGTGTTCCACGTGAAAACACGCGTTTCTTCCAGCAAATCCAAGACCCACACGACTGGAGGCACCCTTCTCCAATCACTGCGTTCTTTTAGTTGATCCAAGTGGTCCTCGAAGATGCTGAAGTCATCGTTGGTCTTAGGGACCATACATAGGCCTGAGGCCAAATCGATGGCATTGGGGTCAAGATCTTTTAAAGTATTGCGATCAAACGAAATATCACGAAACACGTCTTTAGCAAGGGTAACAGATACCAGTACCATTGATAGGAATACTGACTTCATGATTTTTTTCCTCTGTTAGGAAACAACTAAAACAAATAAGAAAAAAAATCATGACAGGAGTAAACTAACACGAAAGAACGAAGAACTGACGGATTCAGAAATTTTATCGAATATTCCAAGGTTAAAATGCAGCCAATTTGTGTGCGCGACAGTATGTATGTATCCTTCTGCAATTCTCCCTAGCTTCCATAAATACGAAAATGGTGTATATGTATTTGTTTTTACTTGTATAACTTCAGCGAGTCGGTATTGGAGTTTACTTCGCCTTTTTTCCAACGCAGCAATTGTTAGTTTTCGTTGGCTCAAAGAAAGTTCGGCGATTAGTACTGTATTTTACAATTTTCAAAATTATAAGTAATTTTTTTAAAGTTCTGTGACAATTCCAATTTCGACATTTAACAGATCTCAACCTTAGAACTTATTACTCAACAACTCGAAATATTTCCTTGAGTGGCTCCCACATCCCTTGGAGTTTGTGACCACCTCCATTTTACCATGAAATACACTGACAGTATCACCTGATTCTCTTAATCTTTTAAATTGTAGAACAAGCGAAGCGATTCGACTGGTTTTTGATTTTGTGTGTCTGTTTGTCTGTTTTGAACAAAATAACGTTCGCAGTTTTGTTCTGAACTGGTCAAAAATTCAAAACCACTTCACTTTAATGATTTCTGCTCAGTTGTTTGTGAACGAATCTAACGCCAATCTTTACGAGCGCTTCTGGATAGCGTATTTCTACGCGTGACATTTGGTGCATAAATGATAAAAGAAGCAACCATTGTTTCAAAACGTGTAAAAACTGGCAGTAAGTGTTTTTACTACCATTATTTTGTAATTATTTTCTGTATTCTTCATACTAAAAGAACATTCACGGTGGTATATAGTGGACAATGGCTTTGTGTTCTCCATGTAGTGCTTGTGACCTCTAGCCTTATTGATCGGGTTCCCTAACAGCTGTTTCTTTCCTGCGACTACTGAAAATCTGCTTAAAATGGGGCTAACACCTGAATATATTTCAGGTTGTATTTTCATCTTCGAACTCATATCTTTCCTGCACGTAAGTTTCTTTGTCATGAAATTCAAAATATTCACAACAAAGTTGCAAATTTTATATTTTCCCAAACAAAAGAATACATTGACAGACATGCACAAAAAAATAAAATTCAGTCAAGTATGCTACCATGCTCGCTTCGCTCGCTCGACCATTAAATGCTGCATGCAACACGTTTCTACATTTTTTGATGTAAAGAACCGTTTTAAAAAATCTATTGTAATAATAGCATACTAGTGTAAAATCTTTATTTGCGTTTTAAGAAGGGTTTTCTCCGTTCCTCTAAAAAATATTGCCGTAGTTTTAGAGTGACTTACTTTTCCATGCAAGGGTTTAGACGTGTCAAACAAGTCGTGGGGTAGCTTTTTGCAGCAACACACGGAAACTGAAGCGTTCTAACCTTGCAGGCTGTGATTGTCATCATAAATTAGTTGTGAAAGAATTCTAGCTTTAAGTATGTTTACATTAGCGCTTAGATGAATACTTCGTTACATTAAAAATGTCATAAAAGGCGTACTTGGAACCTAAAGGAAAGAAGAAAATAAGTCAAACAGCGTGACAGTTGTTTCATTTAAATCCTTTATCGAGACAGCATGTCGCCGCTAAGTTGTTGGTGTTTCATTATTGTATTGTTGTTGATGCATGAAGGCGGCAAGCGTAATCATGTGCCTTTATCTGGGGCAAAGATTTTATAGACCTTAACGAGCAGCTGGATAAAACACTTGCATATGATGAAAACGGCTGCTAATCTGTTGGACAATCGGGAATTACCTCCCTATAATGTATGGCAACGGATTTGGTTCGTTCCCCGACTGTTTCTAGGAAAAAAGTTGCTACCCAAGACCGTTGATTTTGTATTACTGACTAACTAGCTAGTTAGCTACTGGTGGCCTCGAAAATCTTATTAATTTCTTGTTAATCAGCTTCTTAATAGATTTTAAGAAGCTGATTGTGAACGTCTCAGAAGATTTTACGAAATGCAAGATGCTGTGTGCATTAGGCGACATCATACCTTTGGTGGTTTGGAAATGGAGGGTCTTTGGTTTAGTAGCCTAACTGACACGTAGGGAGGGGGATGTGTATTGTTAAAGTGTTGTTCGTAACCCTGAAAGTGTTGTGTGTGTCACGTATCACGTGTTTTTGTTGGTGCATGTTAAGTGCTGGTCGATTACCCGGAAATGACGTAATGACACACATCAGCCTAGCGTAACTCCTCCATATGCTAACACATTGCTATTGTTTTGACGTCTCTAATTCTGATGCGTCGTACTAGATGTCGCCACTGACTGGTGTCATTTTCTCTCTCTTCTGCTTTCGTCCTGTCTGAGAGAAGGCGCTCATGCTACGATGCCCATTGCAAATACTGTATGTATTGAAGCGTTCATTAAGGAGCTAAGTGTAAATAAATGCTAGGATGAATTTTACCTGCCTTTACCTTACTTCAACTGCAAGACATAACATGGCGACGAGGGAGAACTACCTTACAGGGAAGTCAATTTGAAATTACGTTTCAAGAAAAGTACTTGCGTTACGCTAGGCCTAATCTGCCAAAGTCATGGAAGCGCTACAACTTCCTGTGGCATCTTTACAAAGTCCGGAACAATTTTCTAGGCCTATTTCTTGGACGTTGTGGACGTTATGGACGTTGTGGAGTCAATTATTTCAAAATTACGTAATTGTTCCCGGAATTGAAGAAAAAAATGAAACAAGCAAAGCAGCCCTAATTTTACATTGTCTTGGTGATGAAGCACAACGAATGTTTTACTCGTTGCCCGATACCGAACGCGGTAGTACAAAATTATGATTTAGCTATTAAAACTCTTGGTAAACAGTTCCTTCCGAAAACAAATGTGTTTGCTGAGAGAAACAGTTCTATAGGTGGGAGCATGCACATGATGAATTCATTGCGAACTACATCGCTGCATTACATGGCTAAGCTGCAAAACTCGTTATTTTCATGATGAAATGATCGTGACCAGCTTGTGTAGAAAGTCAACTCTCAACGCATACGTGAACGTCCCTTACTTGAAGTAGGCATTGAGCTAACGAAAGCCGTGAAATTGGCCATACAAGAGAAAGTACCATGCGTGAAGCAAGAACCATTCAACTGTCACAATTCACTGCAATTGATGGTAATCCCGTGTGTTAAAAAATTAAGTAGTCTAACCAGCAATACTATAATGTCGAAATGATAAGACATTTCAACGCTTTGTAAGAAAACGCAATCGTTATGTTTCTTTGCCACATTTGGCGAATTCTTCTAATTGCAGTGCTAACATGCCACCTGCCATAAATGTTCAAAAAAAGGAACATTTGCTTCAGTTTTGAAGTCTGCTAGTACTGACTAATTTTCGAGTACTTCTCACAAGAAGAAAATGAGATAAATCAATGAAGAAAGTGCCAATGAAAATGAAGAAGATTTGTTGTACGTCCTTACAACAAATTCAGCAGTTATTGCTATATAAAAATCAATAATGTACAACTTGAGTGTGGATGAGAAACAAGTGCAATTTTCTGTTGACAAATTGTCTGATGATTCAATAATGAATGCTCAGGTGTTTGATAAGCATTTTTTTGCGCAATGCAATTAAATTCTTAGATATTTTTTCAGCATCAGTTAAATACTAAAATGAAAGTGCAGTAATCATTTTTTTTGTAGTACAAAAACGGCAAACCTTATTGGTAAAGATGCTATTGATGATCTTGAAATTTGCATACAAGGTAGGAAATTAAGAGTTGCTGCTGTACAGAATACTAGGCCTATTGCTATTAAATCTGGTAAGGTTAAAACTGAATTTCCTGATTTATTTTATACTGGTATAGAACGTGCTAATCATTTTTTCAATGCATGGTGGTGTGTACCGAAGTTAAACCTGTACAACAGAAATGAAGGCCTATGTCATTTGCAATTAGAAAGTTAAAATCCAACTTGTTCAACATGACACTCAAGATATTATTGAAAAGATTGATGTTTCGGATTGGGTTTCAAATTTAATAGTTAGGCAGAAAAAGTCTACCTTATAGATTTGCATTGGATAAACGAAGCTGCGGTTGAGGGAAATTTCCATTATATGACACTGCCGTAACATTAGCCGAAATTGAGACATGCAAGTGTGTATTCGATGATCAATCATAAGGAAGCTTTCCTTCGAATGAAACTTTCTGCTGTTAGTGGATATTCGACTGAATTCATTACGCCTGGTGGTCTGTAGCAATGCAAACGAGTATGTTTTCGTTTATCCTTTGTTTGCACTAGTTTTCAATGAATGATGCTAAAAATTCTTCAAGGTTTAAAGGCGGGTAATGAGCTTCATTGATGACATTATTTTATGGACACACTGAAGCAGAGCATAATGCAAACCTAAATGTATTAACTGCAATTCAGAATGAGGGACTGTAACTTAACGGGGGGAAATGTAATCTTTATCTAAATACTGTTACTGTTTTAGGGAACGAGGTAGATTATAAAGGTGTCGTTCCTAATCCTAGTGCTGTTGTTGAAGCTCCGGTTCACAGTATCGAAGAACAAGTGCCTTCTTTTCTGGGAATGGCCGGTTTCTATTCCAAATTTGTACACAATTTTGCAGATGCAACTCGTGTGTTTCGTGAAGTTGCACTCGACTGTAAGTTTGAATGGTTGCCAGAGCATGATGAAGCCTTCAAGCGAGTGACGGATACACTGTGTAGTAACCCTGTCCCTCCACTTTTGATCCCTATTTGGATATGATAGTGTCATGGGATGCATCGTCCTAACTACTTGGTGCCGTGATATCGCAAGTGCACGATAATTCTGAAAGGACAATGTTTATGCTTCCCATGAACGTAAATACTCTGTTGGAGTACGTGAGGCTCTTTTTTGGTGAGAAGTGGCACACTCACCTGTGGGGTGGTAAGTTCCTACTACACACGAATCATCAAGCTGTGGCGACACTGTTATCAACTAAAGGTACTGGTATGAAATCCATGAGAATAGTAAGATGGTCAGCTAGATTAGTGATTTTACGTGTTATGTACAGTTGAACCAGTGTTCAAAACAAAGTTGCCGACTGTTTGTCGAAGTGATCAGTTCAGGCAGCCAAGCATACCAAAATTGATGCAGATGATGCTGAAGTGGTTTGTGCTGATACAAATTAGTCCATCACTAGTGGTGAAGTGAAATAAAGCACTGAGAATGACAATTGTTTGAGGGTCATTCAAAATTATTTAGAAATGGATGGCCTAATAAGCTTACAAGTGAGATATCTGCTGAATTACAACCTTATGTTAGAATTAGTACCGAATTGTCAGTACATAATGGTTTTGTTTTTCGTGGAGATAGGGTTTTTGTACCAGCTTGTCTAGTAACTGATGAGCTGGATGCTTGTCATTTCATGCTAGTGTGTCATTAAGTTTTTTACCGGTCGAAGCGAACCAGCGGATATTCCTTGCATATAATTCTTCTGCCAGCATAAAAGACCCTTCTTCCTCGTGTTGGTCTCTATACAATAGTTTAGTTGTTTGATAAGGAATACACCACTCATTCCTCCTGTTAGATGGAGTGAATGCGGCCGATCAGAAGTTTTAAATATGAAATCAGAAACGAGCTGGCCCGGGGTTGGCCCTCCTTCAGTCTTGACCTGCGCGTGCCTGGCTATAGACGAATTTCGTAGTCCCTGTTATCCACTGCCAAACCACCAGAGTTAATTATGAATACTCCAACGACATACGGGCCAGTTGAGATTTCTAAACTCCTGGTATTATTAGCGGGTCTGTTTTAACCTTACAAAAGAGCAATGAGAAACTTCGCTGCCATTTGGTGAGGTTCACGCCCCCACCAGATGGCTCGGCCCTCTCTAGCTATCATGGTTCCCCCCCCCCACCCCACCTGATATTTTTTGATCACCCATTTCCCCATTTTTCCATACGATTGCGATTTTAGAGCAGGGTAAACCTCGTTTCCACTGCGAGGGTTTCACTTGAGGATTTAGTACAGTATCCACCTTTCTCTTTCCTGACCACAAAAAGGCATTGTTTGAGGTATAGTCCGGAGGATATATCCCCAAATTAGACGAAATTGTGCATTTTATCATAAAAGCATGAAACTTGGCAGGATTGTTGTTTGCATCAAATTAATACTTTTAAGCGTTGTAGGCATTCCCCTGAATTGCTGTGAGCCGCCATATTGGAAAATGGCGGCCAAATAGTCTAAAATTGTGCATTTTCATTGTAAAAGCATGAAACTTGGCAGGAATGTTATTTACATCAAATGAATGTAGGCGTTCTCCTAAATTGCCACGAACCACCATATTGGAAAGTGGCGGCCCAATAGCCTAAAATTGTGCATTTTTATCATTAAAGCGTGAAACTTGGCAGGAATGTTGTTTGCTTAGAATTGTTAAGAATTTAAGCATTGTAGACATTCTCCTCAATCGCTATGAGCCGCCATATTGGAAAATGGCACCCAAATTTCATAACTCTAAAAAACAGCCCGAAATGGACATGTTTAAGATTTTCTGAAACGTGGCGATCTATTCTTTCCATCAATCCTAGCCGAAATTGTTAAACTTAGATATCTACCGTCCTACACCCATCTGAAGGTGAAGAGGCAATGGCGTAAGCGGCGAAAGCGTATGATGATTTTCGAATTCAAAGAACCCTTGCGAGCCCTCTAACAGCCCGAAATGGACTTACTGAAAGGTATGGATCTTTTCTTTCCTTCAATCCTAACCGAAATTGTTTAGCTTAAATAAGAATACAAATATGAGCCTTACAATGGCACTTTGAAATTGAAACTAGCCGCTACACCAGTTACAGCTACACATTTAAACGGATGTAGGCCGGTCCCTATCTAAGCGAAACAATTTTCAGTTAGGATTGATGGAAAGAATAGATCGCCACCTTTCAGAAAATCCCAAGCATGTCAAATTCGGGCTATAACAAGGCTTGCAAGAGCACTTTGAATTCGAAAATCACCATTCGCTCGCCACTACACCATTACCTCTTCACCTTCAAAGAGTGTAGGACAATTCCTACCTAAGTTAAATAATTTCGGTTAGGAGTAATGGAAAGAATACATCCTCACCTTTCAGATAATTCTAAGCATGTTCATTTCAGGCTATTAGAGGGCTCACAAGACCACTTTGAATTTGAATATCAACATACCCTTTCACTGCTATGCCTTTACCTCTTCACCTTTAATGGGTGTAGAACGGTCTCTCTCTAAGTTAAACAATTTCGGTTAGGATTGGTGGAAAGAATAAATCGCCACCTTTCAGAAAAACCTAAGCATGTCCATTTCGGGCTATATTAGAAGGCTCGCTAGAGCACTTTGAATTCTAAAATCACCATACGCTTTCGCTGCTATGCCGTTACCTCTTCGCATTTCAGTGGGTATAGCTACCTAAGGTAAAAAAAAACTTGGTTAGGATTGATGAAAAGAATAGATTTCACCCCCTCAGAAAATTCGAAGCACGTCCATTTCGAGCTATTAAAGGGCTCGTAAGAGTACTTGGAACACGAAAATCACATAACAACCAATTGAAAAAAGGAGTGTCTGTGTGAATTAAGGGTGATAATACTTTAAATACGATTGTGTGGTTCAAGGGTTGCTCTTACGTAAAAGATGTATAATCCCTTTCCTGTCCAGAATTGTGTGCTGAATGTCTCTGCTTCACTTTATGCTTTTGATTTGTTGATGGTTAAGGAGTTACAGCCAGAGAACCGTTTAGGGGAGAGTAAGTAACCTCCTCCCCCACCCCCTCGGGGGGGGGGGGGGCCTTTGAACTTGCTATCATATAGCTTTTTTCCCCAGTTACCCTTCATGTGCATCCATACCAAACTTAACGCTTTTCACAAAAAGTAATCAATTCCTTCAATTTTGAGCACTATAAAAAACCTATTATTTACATTACGGCACATACTATGCATTAATAATGATTCATTCATACCACTTCCAGTACTCACTTCCGGTTGTGTTTAGTATATCATAGGAAAGGAAATTTCAAGAGGAACAATAAAGGCAGGTGATGTAATTTCGCTAACTGTGAAAGGGAATTCAAAGTGTCGTATTCAAATGCCATTTTGAAAAGAAAATGACGTCTTTTCACTAATACATTAGTATCACTTCCGGTAGTTACTTCTGGTTATGTTTGGTATCATTGGAAAGGATATTTCAAGAAGAACAATAAAAGAAGAGTGTTATTTTGCTAACTGTGAAAGGGAATTCAGTGTTCCAATAAATAACATTGAAAGTGTTGAATTCGGGCAAATGGCGTGTTTCCATTAATCATATTTTAGTATAATTTTGATATGTTATTTACAATTGCTTTCAAGGGCAAATGCCTTGGTTTCATCTTTGTACTAATTACTTCAAAGTAAAATAACAAATTCAGGGGCCTATTAATCATAAGTACGCAAATCGTATAATTAAAAATATTCAGACCATATAACTCACTGAATTCCATGTTAACAGTTATAACTAAGATTTTCAGATAAAATTGTTAGTCGCATGAAAAGTTATTTCAGTTTTTTGGTAAAAAAAATCAATTACAATAACAGGAAGAAGAAAAAGAAACGTTAAATCCGGTGATTTGTTCAGGAGTTATGCTTTTACGATGAAAATGCACAATTTTAGACTATTTGGCCGCCATTTTCCAATATGGCGGCTCATAGCAATTTAGGAGAATGCCTACAACACTTAAAATTCTTAATTTGATGTAAACAACATTCCTGCCAAGTTTCATGCTTTTATGATAAAAATGCACAATTTTAGGTATATCCTCCGTACTAGTAGAGTTGGCAAGGTCACGATGGTCCGGTTTATTTTATTTTATTTTTTCCATCTCGGTACAGCAGTTCCAAAAAGGGTTCTTCAAGGCGGGCATCAATTATTTAGTTCTTCTTTGTTTCTGTGATTGTTTGCCACGATACTAGATTAGATTAGATTCTTTATTGTGCCAAGAACAAAACTGCGGCCTTCAAGCCATGCTCTCAGTTTAACCTACTTACAAGCTATTACAACTCAAATACACTAGAAGCACGATACTGCATCTGCCTGCAACAATACAAAATCAACTATCCATCGAGATGACACATGGTAAATGTAGGCACACGCTAGTGTGTTGCCTTCAAATAACAGACATGGGACAAAGCTTGGGCGGAAAATGAACATAAATATACGTTTCTAATGCTACATTTTTTTCTCAAACAAAATTTTGAGAATTTGTTTTGGACAGTGGGCATACCATACAGATGATAGACCAGACCATAGCAATTACAATAATGGGGAAGCGAAAAAAGACAACAAATTTGAAAGCCCTGTAACCCGGGATCAGACGGATATTTTTTTTTGGTTTTTATCTCAAGCACAATAACCGTACTTCGTGAAACCAAATACAATGCCAGATGGTGAAGACATTTCTGCACAACCTATATGAAGACGGGCAAATGTAGGAGTACAGCTGCCCCATAACAGTGAAATGTGTAATTTAAATAATTCAGGTTCTTGAAGATGGGTAATTTCGCTAAGGTTGCTTCGCTCACTGAATACATGTATCCTGTGATTCATTCCACCATCCTTCATTCATTTCCGTTACCCGGGAGCAGACGGTATATTTCACGTTCTGCAGCCCGTTTTTTTTTCCCGCACTGAATCCCACTGCGCATTTTTTGTGTCTTTCAAAGCCCTGTAACCCCGGAGCAGACAGATATTTTTTTCGTCTTTTTCACTCAAGCCCGATTACGTGACTTCATGAAACCAAGTACAATGCATGTTTGTAAAGACATTGTTGTTTGCAGCATTATTGTTACACCATTGCTTCTGCATTGTTTCCTCCGATAAATTCTTTTTCTTTTTCAGCCGGAAAAGATATTGTTGTTTTTATCATTGATAAAGTATTGTTTATAGCATATTTGGGCCAGCGCTGGTATGGGTTAAGATACGTTTTAAAATTGGAGGATTTCATAACGTTAGCACAGCGTGATTGGTTAGGATGACAATCTGCGAATCTTAAGGTTGAGCGTTCGAATCCTGCCCAAGTGCGAAAATGGGTTAAGGCAGTTAGGCGGTATTTAGACACATACTAGTGTGTCGCTGCCAAGTAATAGTAGATCATCCGATTGTAGAAATCCGATTGTTAAAAAATAATTGTTGATGAAAACAAGCGGCTAGAGCGACGCGGCTAGAGCGGAGAAGAGTGTTGGCTGGCTACAAGTTTTCCGTGATGCATCATAATAATAGAGGGCGAGGATGTGTAGGAAGTTGGGTTCCGGACTTGAAATTAGGATACCACCCTTGTGTGGCAGATATTCCCAGTGTAATGCTGGCTGAATTGGCTGGGTTGTCTCTTGCTTGGACCACGGCTTGGCCTTGTGCACGTACAACTTGGCAATCAAGTCGGACTCGCAAGATGCGCTTCGCTTTCTCCATGCTGGTCTATGTGGGCAGGGATTACTGCACCCGTTTGTGATTGACATTGGTGTTAAACTCATCGGTGCTATGCAGCGTGGTGTGTTGGTCTCCATAGCTTGGGTCCCCGGCCACAGCATGGTTCCTGACAATGTAGTAGCAGATGATCTTTCAAGGTGTAGCCAGGGCCCTTCATCAGCGGTGGATGTTGTGCTTGATTATCGAGATTTCAAGGACTCTCAGAAAACAGCTATGCTGCAGTGGTGGGAGGATGCGTGGTTTGAGGACTGCAGAGGCAGGCACTTGTTCAATCTACATCCGTCAGTGTCAGTCCCGAAAGAGCTCGACAGGCTCCCAAAATCAGAGTCAACTTTGCTTTCTAAATTGAGGCTTGGACAAGCAAATCTTAATGGCTTTGAGTCGAAGTTGGACGACCGGATGCATGTGTGGGTTGGGGGCGGAAACAGTGGAGCATTTTCTGATGGAGTGCGTATTGTACAGCCAGCAGCGACTTTCACTTTTCCGTGCTTCGACACTCCTAGGAGTTCTTGGTGTTTCGCCGCATGCGGGGCAGTTTAACAGCAATAATTTACGCTCAGTGGTGGAGTTCTGCTCAATGTCTGGAAGGTTTTTGTAAATAGTTTTGTAACCATGGACATATTTGTTATTAGGTTATTGTAGCTAGATATTTATTGTGTAGAATTGTTTTGTTGCTGGGGGCTGGTGACCCAATGGGTTAAGCTCTGTAAATAAAACAACAACAACAACAACGGCTAGAGCGACTACCTAGTCGCATCCGGTCTTCTGTACATTTCTGCTACTACCAATGGTGAGGTGTGCACCTCTATCACGCATTGCAACAGCTATCTCTATTATATAATCTAAAAGCAGTAACCATCAGAACTGCTGGCTAAAAACGTGTTAGCTTTTAAGCTTATTTTAGATTTTAGCGTATTTGACAACTTTAGGCTAAATTCTTACCTGGAACTTTAATTTCGTAACTAGCAGCTAACGGAGATTTGATATGTATAGTACCCCTATTCATTTTTACTACACGGTGCGTCTTCGGGGACACAGTTAAGCCCTGACCAGACTTGCTCACCGTGGCTGCATGGCGTCGCAAGATGGTTTACCAAAGACGTCAATATCGCTTAATATACACCACATCAACTGCTTGAGTACAGCAATTTTGAACTTGTAGGCTCGCAGTAACGGATCACTAAGCACGAAATTTGCTTCTGTCTGGAGAGGGCTTTACGGTGTTAAACGTAACGCGCAACGTAGCTATATACATCAGTGGTAGTAGGGAAATGACGGGTGAGACTCTTTTGATGAAGCCAGGTGCTACTCGTAGCAACTTGACGTTGCCGTGGTAACGTGACTTAAGGCCTAATTTTTAAGCCTAATTTTTTTAATGCAGTTTTTATTTCGAAAGTATATAGCAGATATAGCCTAATGGAGAAGCTGGTTCGATGGTAAGCCCATTCATTCACGCGAACAATGAGACGAGACGAAGCTAAAATGCTTTTGTTTTTACGGCTGCAGTGTTGTCTTTAGGATTTTAATTCGACGATCAAATGTTATTATTTAATTTATTTACGTCGAAGAAGCTTATTAGCTATAAGGAAGTAACGATGTTTTAATTTGCCATGTTATTTAACTAACTTTTGACACTAAATCGAACGTTGTAAACAGTAGACGTCAATTTCTGGTACCGTTGCGAAGTTGAAAAAAAACAACGGACGGACGGACAAAGTCGTTGCAATAGTCTTCTCAGCCGGTACGGCTGTACAGAAGACTAAAGGCCTCTCCAGACAGAAGACAATTTCGTGCGAAGCTATGCGTTACTACGTGCGTACAAGGTCAATATTGCTGCAATCGTGTGGTTAGTGTACGTTTACAGAGTAATATTGACGTCTTTGATACACCATCTTGCGTAGCCGTGCAGCCGCGAGCTGCCAGTCTGGTTAGGGCTTAAAAGGCGGCCTCACCAGCAGACTGTGTCTTTTAACAGAAACAATCTTATACCTGATTTCAGCATACTGGTGTAAATTCCCCATTCGGTAGAAATCGTTGTAAATCATTTGAACAGGTGTTTGGGTTCAGTTAACTAAGAAAACGTCAACACGAAAATGTGGGAACGTGTTGTTTTTGGAGAAAAAGTGCCCTCAATAACTTTGAGTGTTACTAGTAGTGTAACTAGCTAATCCGTAGTCTCCTATGTTAATTCTCATAGGATATAAAAACACCTCTACAGCTCATTAGGGAAAGTTGCCAGGTCTAAATTTCGGCATACAGGTAAAGCGTCATTTGGGGAAGAGCCTTTTTCTAAAATGCGGGTTACACATGGCCCTGAATGGCTCGTAAGTGCACAATTATTGTTGTAACCATTGTTTGTATTTTCATCCAACAGTAGATTATAACATGCCTTAGTGTTACACGCTTATCGTTGCAGTACTTAATTGTCAGAATACATTGTTGTTACAAATATCCACCGGTGTTAGTGTACTAGTGATGTAGATGTTTTAGTAACAGTGTGTGTAGTTGTACTGGGGCTGGTAGTCAATGTTGGCTAGAGCTCCGTAATAAATCAAATCAAATCAAATTACCGGCGAAGGGGAAGAGAGGCGGCCATAAGAGGAAGAACTCTCAGCCACTCACGGTTGCCGAGGGCGGCCCAGCATCGCAGGTGGCCGTGACAATGCAACCGACTGTGGCAACGAGTAGAGAGCGTGAAATGAAGGAGGAGCTCGTTGGTGATGTTGCCGATGTACAAGAAGTAGTGTCCGGCTCTGACGTGGTCTCAATGCACAGCGAAGGAGTGGTTGGAAATGGCGTGGCGGCTGCAAATGTTGCTGCGGGAGAGCACTGTTAGGATCTTTAGCAACATGATCAGCAAGTGTTTCACAGGATGGTAGCGAGGTAGGTGATGGGCACTGGGTCTCTCGGGTGGGTGATAGTGGGGGTCCAGTGGGAAGGGTGGGCCCTAGCTTAACCTAACTACCCCATTCGATCAGTATAACCAAATCACGTGGAATTTGCGGGGATTGACGGGGAAGCTGGCGGAACTAGAGCAGTTGCTATGGCATGCTAGTATTTTAGGGGTGCAGCAGGCTGTTGACTTGCGTGGCTTAGGTGCAGCGTCTTGGAGGACTGATTTTGTACATTCCGGCGGCAAAATTTTATCAAGTATCGTACTTGGACATGGATATTAGTTTCAAGATTGCTGGGGTAGATTCTGTGGCCGTGAAGGTGTGGATGGGTAATGGCTGGGCGTCTGTGGTGTTCCATCACGCGACGGGGCGACCAACCACTGTCGAATGGACTACGTGGGTAATCCAGTTTCCGGCTCTGGTAATTATTGGTGGTGACTTTAAAGGTCACCACTATGACTGGGCTTAATTGCTTGCTGATACCAAAGGGTGCAGGCTTGCTGAAGCCGTTCACGCTACTGGCCTAAGGATTGTTTACGATGGATCCCCAAGCTTCGTCCGCTGGCAGCGTGGTAGAGTACAGGAGTTGGTGCTAGATACTTTTCTGTGTTCTCCGAGTATTGCTGATCAGTTTTGCAGTCATGTATCAGACGATCTATGTGGCAGTGATGATCTTCTGGTGATCCTGCGGTCACGTGATTTCTCTGTCCCAGCCTCAACCTCTGTGAGACCTATAAGGCCAAGTGTTGGTGACGCAATTTTTGCGCACTGGTTGGGGCAACTATCTCTCTGCCGCGTCTCAAGGGTCCTGTGCGTCCGCGTATGACTGATAGACCTAAGTGGTGGTCACATCGCTGCACTGTTGCAGTGCGTGACCGGCGGACGGCCTATCGTAAGTGCAATGTTTACAACATAAAATTAAATTTTCGTTCCACAACGGAAACTTCTTCATCAAAAACATACAAGCGTCGAGGCCAACCGTCATGTCAAGTTTTAAAATGTTGCCTCTCTTCTTCACGAACCAGCCTAACAAGTTTTAAATATTGCAGTCCACTTCGTTCAATTGCTGCCTTATTCGTCTCGATCCGAAATACCCACTAATCAACTGCTGCGATATTAAGCTGCATGGTCAAAAAAAAAAAAAAAACTAACCCAAAGAATCCATGAATTTCGGAACCTTTTTTTGTCAGCCATTTCTAAAATACTTTTATTTAGTAATTAAAAAAAAAACAACAACCTATGTCATCACCAGATGAAAATCATTCATCTTCAATAGCGCAACCAGCGCCTAACTTTAAAATGGGAGCCCGGAGGCAGAAGCCCAGTGGAAGACCCACACTTATCAAAAATGCAGTTTTTTTCCACGCAAGGGGAGAGACAAGTGGAGACCCTTCCTCTTTCACCAAAATAGCCAACAACAAAATAATTAAGTGTTACCATGACACAACTTTCACGAAACTACGTCAATAACTTTAAAAAAAAACGCGAAAGTTTTTGCTTCCGAAATTACGTTTAGCCTCAAAATTTTTGTTGCCAACATACCTCACATAAAAATATCCATTAGAGCAGGGACCATCGGCTATTCCTTCTAGGAGACGGGTCATTATTCGTCGGGGAAGAAGAGAAAAAAGTAAATAACGATTTTAAAATCCTAATCTCCTCTCTCTTCACCTTCCCCCCAACCGCCCAAAAACATTGATGGCAGTGACACTGTACAGCCCACGTATCTATAAAAAAGACAGTGCCCACATTTTTTAGAAAAGACGCCTGGTTTTCATTGCTTGCTCTCCGGGGTTGGGGGAGGGCGCATAAATGTAGTTGTGGCTCAGGAATCCGTGAGAAATTGGCTTTTTCTCTTGCTGCCCGAAATCCTTGTAGGAAGTGGGTTTGTGTGCGCTGCACAGAATTTAATCAGATTTTGCTTCTAAAGCCCTAACCAGACTGGCTGCTCGCGGCTGCACGCCGACGTAGTATGGTGTAAAAAAGACTTCAATATTCGTCCTTAACTCAACACCAACCACACGATTGCTGCAATGTTGACCTTGTAGGCACGTAGTTGCGCATAGCTTCGCACGAAATTTTCTTCTTTCTGGAGAGGCCTTAACACGGAGGCTCACAGGGTAACCACTTTCCCAACACATTCCCACGGTGTTCCACTTCTGAGGCAAGAAAGCGTTATAGTATAATGAGTTATCTGCATTGGTGTACAGGACACAGGCATGGAATTTGTGCCCTTGTATCTAAGTGGCTGCCTGAGAGTTTATTTTTTCTTATTTTTTTTAATTTTTATGTTCCTTTTATTTACTTAAAGTGCCACCATTACCGACTGAAAAGCGAACAAAAATACCAGCGGCAGTTTTGTTGGTAATCTTTACTGCTTCTGTGCACGAAGACGTACCAAATTGTCACTGAATTATTAAAGAGATCGTGGCTTGTTTGTTTCGTTAAAAGAAATGTCGTTGTGCATTCCTTCGCTTGGTGCAAGCAAGTGCTAGATAGTACTGAATAGCGCTAGATGTTGTCAGATTCTGCAGCCTACTTTCAATCGGTGATAGTGCCACTTCAAACAGACTAAAATTCTGATAAACTAAAAATAGCCTACACGTATTCACATTTCTGCAGGCGTTCACTTGAGGCACAAGTCTAACGTTTGTATTACCCTGTATTTGGAGTAGAATTTTTGCATTACTCACTCCAGGACAATGCAGTTCAAAAAACGTCTTGAGATGGTGAACGTATTTCAGTTGGCCTTTGCATGAGAGACTGGTAGATTACAAGAAATGAGAGTCCGTGACGCACATTGAAAGAAAAAACACCCTCTGGGGATCAACGTTGGAAACTGAAAAACTCCACTATACAGGGTGTTCGGAAATTGGTGTTCGGAAATATTTTGAGGGTCCGCTGTGTGATCAAAGATAAGAAGAAAAAGTCCTATAAACATGGGTCCGGAAATGCACCAGTCTTTAGTTACAGCTCCCCCCCCCCCCCAGGTTTGGGGTAAACAGTTCTTAAATACCTCGTAATGATTCACCGTTTCCATTCCAAA
>JAHWFP010035353.1:380-21873 GCA_023313725.1 Lithobius niger | reverse complement strand
GAAATTGTGTATGTAGTAAAATCGTGTGTTAAAGTTTTAACGAAATTACACAATAATAATCGTTTGGCTTCGCAGCGCTTGCGCTTAGGTAACCACGCAAATAGGATAGGAATTATATGATGACGAATAAACAACTTTATTAGGAAACCAAATAATAAAAGAACATAATGAAATGCATCGGCTATGCTTTGATCAAACAAGTCGCTGAGATAACCAAGCATTTTATGGCAAAAACACCGGCCAGTTACGTATTCAAAATTCCGGTTGGTGGTGGTCGTTTGTTGGCCTGGCACCGAAGCGGTGTTTGGTGCATAACAACTGCCGATAAATCCTTAGGCCTACAACTTGAACTTACTTGTCCTCGTAAATAATAAACAACCGTAAACATCGAAAGATAGCTGGCGCAGGCGTTGAGACCAAAGAAGACCAATTGAGACGGTTCACGCTATTATCAGCCGCCGGGGTCGTGCATAGAAGCCGTACTTTCTCGTTACCATGGTAACCATTTTGAGCTAGCATTGAAGAGCCAGTCCGGCGTCTTCAGTTATATTGTCGATTGGAATTCGGTAGCTTATTACACACGAACACACTTTTTACGTTGGGAGCGGTCCGACTTACGTTTTATAAATAGTATTCATTAGTTTGTTAGTCCCGAGTTGCGTCGATTCATCAGATCGAAAACGGCGGCCATGTTGGATCCACAGATGATAGAAATACGTGAAGTCAGAGGGGCGTCTACGCAGAGAGTGTGACGTCATTAAATCTTGTCATTAAGTTTTGTTCTAGTGTTGGAACTTTCAAAGCTCAATTATTCCGTCACTTGTTTAATTCATAACTTGGTCACCATCCCTCTTCCACTCTTTTCCTTTCCTTCGTTTTCTCTTTTCCCCTGTCTCCCCCCCCCCTCCCCCAACCCCCACTATATCCCTTCTTCTTGTTTACTTTAGTTTTTGGTGTTGTCTGCTGACATTGCACATAATTATTCCTGAATTTTGTAGATCATATGTACTTTCACGTGCTACAATAAAGTGTATTATTATTATTATTATTAAAATTGTCGGAATAGACCGGTTTACTTCGAAGGTAAGCCTATTCATTCATGCAACAAGTGACGAGACTATTTTAAACGAAGCTAAAAACCCTTTTGTATTTTCGGCTGCGTGTCTTACTTAGGATTTCAATTCGACGATCAAATGTTATTATTTCATTTAGTTACGCCGAAGAAGTCTATTAGCTATAAGGAAGTAACGATGTTTTAATTTGCCGTGTTTTTTAACTAACAGTTGACAATGAAACTAACGTTGTCAATAGTGGTCGTCTCTATCTGGTACCATTCCAAAGTTGAAAAAAGCGACGGCCAGACCGACGGACGGACAAAGTCGTTGCAATAGTCTACAGAAGACTACAGGCCTCTCCAGACAGAAGAAAATTTCGTGCGAAGCAATGCGCGACTACGTGCCTACAAGGTCAAAATTGCCGCAATCGTATCGTTGGTGTTGCATTAAGGATCAATATTGAAGTCTTTTTTACACCATACTGCGACTCCGTGCAGCCGCGAGCAGCCAGTCTGGTTAGGGCTTTAAAGGAGATCAAGCTCAGGCACAAGCAACAACGTCCGCCATTTTGTGAATTAAGGTATGCCAGCATCACTACTTACGTTGTTGCTTGTGTCTGACCTTAGGCTCCTTTCTATTAATCAATTTTTTTGTAAGTATTTACTGGTCTCCTGGCCTTTGTTTGTCTCTCTCATAACTTATTTTAATCTACATTTGGCGTACCATTGTTTTAGGGGAAAAAAGTCAAGATTTCGGGCTGAAATATTAAACATGGTGTCTTTAATGTCATTGTGGGCTTCGTCAGACAGCTGGCTCGTTTATTCGCATTTTGAACGAAAACTGTCCATCGCAAAAATTATGATGGACAGAAGTTTTAGACACATTTCGCTAAGTGGTAAGCACTATTAGCGGTTTCCATCTGTTCGTTCGCTTGTCTGCATGCACAAAACTTGAAAATGGCTAAATTGATTTTCATGAAGTTTTATGCTTGGACCCAAATCACAAATTCCATCAAAATCATTATGCACAAAATGCCAATGCTAACATTAATGAACAAAGCATTACTCAAATTTAGAATAAAAGATGGATGTGCTCTAGGAGAGCATTATAAATTATAATCGTTTACCAATAATTACAATCGTTTACCCTAAAATCAATATTTTCAAATTCTAGTGAGTTACGAGCGGAAATAAATTGATGTTATGGTTCAGCCGATAAAATTGTAAAATATGACGTTAATGTCTATAATTCAGCCTGAATATAGTGACAGTTTCTGCTAGTTTTAAAGGAGTTTCGCAAATT
Organism: Lithobius niger; assembly: GCA_023313725.1. Classification (NCBI taxonomy): domain Eukaryota; kingdom Metazoa; phylum Arthropoda; class Chilopoda; order Lithobiomorpha; family Lithobiidae; genus Lithobius; species Lithobius niger. Next base: position 19,516 of record JAHWFP010035353.1, on the reverse strand, counting down.
CATAAATAAGATATTGCTAAAGAGAAAGGAGATGTGTGTACCTTTTTCTGCTTATTTAAAACATTCAATAACACTGTACAAACGCATTGTTCCTAAAGAAGAGTTTCTTTAGGAACTAGGAGTTTGTACAGTATTAATGAATGTTTTAATTAAGCCGAAAGGTGCACACAGAAATTGAAAATGAGCGATGTTTCGCAGAGTACTGAACTCTTCATCAATCATAAAATTAAAATGAGTAGACTTAGGTTAGAATGAAACACTAAAAATACTGAAAGAACACTGTATCCTGCTCAAAAGGTCATACAACTACTAAGTTCTTAAATATTCATCACACACCATGAGTATAAATTAGGAATATGTATGGAACAAAGAGACACTACCAATGGAAAAAAAAAAACAGAACGAAAATCGGACCAGATTAGCAGGACCTATAATGTACGTAAAATGGTTACTTTCGACCCACGAATGGCATTCCATTCAAACGCTCCGTCGTGCAGGGAAGCATCGTCTTCCATTCAGGGGTCGAAATCAGCCATTTTACGTACGTCATAGGTCCTGCAAATCTGGTTCAATTTTCGTTCTGTTTTTTTGCGTTGGTAATGTCTCTTTACTCTGTACATATTCCTAATTTATACTGATGGCGTGTGATGCGTATTTAAGTAGTTAGCAGTTGTATGTCCTTGATAACATTTGGCAAGGTCATCCATTTCTTGTCCAATCAATAACCCCTCTTGGCCTCATCACATCACCTAGCTATCTAGCTGGGTCACAACTTAACTTATCAACCTGTACGGGTATATTTTGATTGACTTCATGCAACCTAGCTCAGAGCTTTTCTAGCATTCTAGCTCATAGTTCATATACTATTAGCTGGTTTTAGCTTAAAATGGTATCTTACTCAAACTAAAGATAAAGGCAATTTTTGAGTGCTTATACAAGCAGCAAGAACGCATCATTTTATTCAGGCTGAGTTTTTTTTTATTAGTTAACAACTGTTTAGAGCGAAACGAGGCCGAAGGTCAAGTGGAGGTCCGTTTATGGGGACACTTTGCTGAAATCTTTGTAATGGCATCACGCAGTAACGACTCCATCAATTAAACGACTCCATATTTTGCACATTAACAGCGATACACCCAGAGTTGGTTTGTAAAAAAAACCAAAAAAAACAATTAATATCAGGCATGCTTTTGAGGAACGACACAAGTATACCGATGCGCTACGAAAGGAAATGGACAAAGAAACAAGAAGCGATGAGCACTGGAAAAGATGAGCCACAATGCTGTCTGCAATGCATTTGCAATGCACTTGCAAACATAAGCCTGTTGGATCAACATGAATTTTTTCAAATGAAAATTTAAGCAACTTTAATCTAGTGTGTTATCGTTTCATTCCATTTTGTCGACAGTGTATGAGCCACAACGTTCATCGGAAAACCTCTCGTTACAACTGCCGTCAATGCCCTCCAGCGATACGCGGTGAAACCAAATGACAAAGAAACAATATGCTAGACACAGGTGGTTTGCATTCGAATGTACTGTTTGAACATTATTTTTTCTAATAAATGCTGATCCAACTTTAATTAATAATCGCTTCGATCCATTTTGTCGACAATGTAACGCATGACACCCTGGTAAATATTTTAGGTAATAGTTTATAATTTTCATTTAGCAGATAATAACATTTAATAAGGTCGGTCACACGGTAATTATCTATTATGATGATGTTGCGCCATAGCACCACTTATTAAACGACATGAGTTACGTGATGTGTCGTACTTTGTTTGACATTTTTACCTTGAATTTTGCCTGTAGTTTTTACCAGTTTTTGATGAACACTGCATATGACTAATGAATTTAGACGAAATTTCAAAGTACTTAATTTCATAAGTTCTTCTGGTCTCAAATTATTTCATGTGCAGATGTGCAGATGGACAAACATGACAATGCTTTTAGCACCGCAAAATCACCTCAGGATTTAAAGTAATAGTTTAATCTAAGAATTATCCAAAGAGTTTCTTGGGACACGGAAATGGGTATGCTAAATACTGACTTTGATCGAGTAACCAACCCCCCTCCCCAGTTAGTTTGTTGTTTAATAAGTCTAAGGATGTAAACCAAAATGGCTGCCACCAAGTTCTGGTCCAGCTCAGTTCAACATTAATACGAATAAAGGGGTGTTAGGCATTTTGACACAAACTGGATAGGTTCCTTTTTCCCTGCGAGTTTTAGTCAAGCACTAATTTACGACAGTACTTATCGCCTAATGAACTAACTCGGGAATAAGCTTCCGATCTTACTCTCGGTCTCGTTAACCTCTCGTATCCTTGCTACTTGATCGTAACTTCATGGGTAGAATGTGAAGAAAATAGGAGTAGAAAACAACAACAAAAAATTCCTCATTCTATAGTATAACTAAGGAGAGGTCCTTGTAGTAACCCAAAACCTGTGACACACAACAACCTTCACAGCTGAGACGAACAAGGACCAAGCAGGAATTATTCAATCTTTTGTAGTAAATTTTTCTCCACCCATCGATAATATTGTGACAATAACTGTCAATTTGAAGCCATAAAAATATTCTATTTCGTGTTTTAAAATGTTTCTGTCGCGTCTAGTTAGTTTTACAATATATTTAAGTCATCCATGAGGTTTCTTCTGGGTTTCATCTGATGTGCAGTTCAGACAGACGTATCTTGTAGAAATGGGCAAGTCGGTTGGTAGCTCTTCTGGGCTCCCCCCCCCCTTCTTCTAGAAATGTAATGCTCCCATAAAATGAAATTCTCCGTAATAATGTCTGCTTTTGGGCCATAAAAAAAAAGAACGTCGGCTTAAAAATGGAGGTTTATGAACACTCCCATTGTTTTCGGTGTGTATATCATGGACATTGCAAACAGCGGTCTTTGTTTACTGGAGAATCACCATTGCAAAGCGTTATACGCTTATACGAAAGAGATAAACACAAGAAAAAGAAAAGAAATAAGAAACGAAAAGTAAACCTTAACTGTCGCCATAATCAGTTTTGCTACCAAGGGAAGGCACTAAAATTAAGTTGCACTGCGGTTGTAGTATACGCTGTCGGTGTCCGTATACAATTAGACAGTAAAAATGATAAGACGTCTTAGAGATACGAATCCTGAATTTTATGTCCATTGCTAGGAAGCTTTTAGAAGTGCTTTAAATGTGCAGTAAAATGCTGAGGGAATAGAGATTTCCATGTAAATGACGTTTGTGAGAGACAAACATTAAAACGCGGCTAATAACAACGTTCATGATGCAACCCTGTTGTGCGTTATTATTAGCAGTTTTCATCTTAGAAATTAAACATACAGTAGCAAAGTATTTTAGTTATAAAATAGTACGGATTACGCTAATTAAAATGCAAGCACTATTGTTTATTTTTTGTTCGTATTGTTGGTGTTCATTGCATAATTATATTAAAAGTTAGGGATGCAGAAATCATTAAACTCGAAACTGAAACTGGAACTGAATTCTGCTAAATAATACTGAGAACGATTTCTTTTCATTAGGAGGAACTATAAATATTATAATACTTAGGTTCAATTGACGTTTCAGTTTAGCCAAATTCACCTACATCACACAAAACGAGCAAACCCTGCAAGAAAGATATAAAAGATAATAAAGCCGAATTATTGTGACACTGGATTACAGAAAGCGTTTTAAGTGGTCATTTATTGCCCAACAAGGAGGGTCGTTTAGAAGGAAAAAAAATGAACTCGGCCGCCTAACCCTAGTATAGTTTAAACAATAAATATTAATGCATGAATAAAATACTTAACATTGTAGAGAAGAACGTGCAAAATGAATTCAACACAAACAAAAAATTAAACAAAAGACTAAGAAATAGAATCTACTTAACCTGCGGTAACAACTTCAGAGAAGCAAAAAGATCATAAAAAAATGTGTACAAAATGACCACTTAAAAACGTACCAAACCAAAAATGTACCCAAAGCAGCGGGTGTTAATAAAAATTTCGAAGTTATCAGTGAAGGGGAGGGGTGAGGCTTAATGGCGCGGTGACACCTTGGTCATTAGCGCCAACCTCAGTCACAGTGCAGTGGTCCGGGTTGCCACTGCATCACACATTACAAAGATATTATTCAAACCCCTAATCTAAATCTTGTCATAAATCTGTACCTCCTGCAAAAAATTGAAAAACACCGGACAGGAGGACAGACTTATCGCCCAATTGACGCGCAATGTCATGCGGAAGATGGAAACGACGACGAACACCATCAAGATGGCGACAACAAGGAAGTGCCGGACCGTAAGTGGCCGCCGACACCAATAACATTCAGGAGGGTCAACCCCCGCAAAAGGAAACAGTGAGTAAGTCGAGTGTGACCAATGCGCAAACGGGCCAACACCACCTCCTCACGGCGACTGCGGCGACACGCCGAGTGCCATTCCTCAACAGTGCCTTTATTAGCTCATAATTTATTACCGTCCTGTCTGTCCCACAAGGCTTGCCAAAAAGCGTGTAACCTCAGACGCAGAGGTATCAGTGAAGTATCAGTTCTTTCATGATACATACATAGGAAGTCCAAATTCATTAGCAACGTTTGAGCAGAATAATGGAGGGAGAAGTTTGTAGGATTTTGGGATATTTTTGTTTGCTGTCGTGTTTCTGCCATTCATTATAAGAAAGAGGTCAAAAAGCTAGGGTGGAGCAGAGATTCCCCAGAAGTCAGTATCCCTAATATCCCTTGGTGGTCACTTTTACACTAGTCATTATCTCCTCTTTCGATATCCCCTTGACTCCACCGTTCATTCTTATAATGGCCCAGCTTTACCGAAATTAGTGACCTTGGAATTCTATTTAATTCTCACTTATTTCCCACGCACTTTCATCTACTTCTAAAGCTAGAGGTACTGGTAACTTTATTCTCAAGTATCTCAGTCCAGGTAGTCCTCCCATGTTACAACTAATTATCATCTTGAATACCGCATTGAAGCATAGAGACCATTTTAGCAGAAAAATTTTCAACTTCTGGAACGCACTTGATCACTCAATGATCTATCTCTCTTTCTGTTCACTCGTACCACGAAATGGTAACACGTCTTGGTCGTCTTCCTTCGGTATCTGTTTTGATACGGGTGACCTTCTTCTTGTTTTTCATATTCTCCAAAGCTGCGATACTTTTTCATCTAACATCTTTTTTACCCTTGTACACCCTAAGTGGTCACAGCCACAAACTGCTACCAAAATCTCTCAAACCTAATATAAGGAAGGTGTTTTTCCCAGGGAGATGTCAGTCTTTGAAATCGATGCCAGAACACATTGACAGTGCTTCCAGTTTGTTAGGGTCCATATCATCGCTTTAATCTGTTCTTGGGCACTAGCAGCTAACCTGCCTTTGCCGATATCCCTGTTAACTTATAAAACGTGGAGTATGATACTAATCTGTACAACTCAGTATATTACGTTGACGATGAAAATATGGATTTCGCATACGAAAAATATGCATTTATTCTGTTTCATTTATATTGCTATCGTTCTAACTTAACCTCATCTACTACAGACGTACGCCCTCGGCATGACTCCTTAAAGTCCCGCCCCGCCCCTCGTGTCCTTTTGCAGTATCCTGTGAAAACGGCGCAGAATGTTCGGCGCATGACAGAACAGCGACGTAATAACAGCGCGACGACAATACAATGCACGACACTTCAGCGCACGACAGAACAGCACGACGGAAAAACAGCGTGCTATAAAACAGCACAAAAAGTTGTTTAAAAATGATGGCGCTTCATTTTGATCACGGCTCTCCTCAGATCAAAGTACAAAGCTAGTGTTCCACAATTTGCACACTCAACTGAAACCAATTTTGATGTGCTGATTGGGGAGGTGGGGATAATTTGTTGCTTTCGTGCGCTTCTTCTGTCTTCCTTAGTTAGGCCAAAAATAGGGCCTAAAAAATAACTTTAATTCAAACTGCAGATAAGAAGACAATAAAACAGAACAGATAATATGACAGTAAATAAAAAAGGTAAATAAAAAAAAGAATTATGAATATAGTTGAACGTTATAAAAATGTGGATCTGATGCTCGACCGTCTTCGTTGCATAGCCAACAAATTTCAGCTGCAAGTCTGATTTGATTATATCCAGTGTGTTACTTTAACTTCTTTTATTGACGAGTCTATTTTTCTAAGTTAACTCCCGTTATTTCCCATAGCTATGTATTACCAGTCATTTTTCTGTAGATCATGATCAGCTATGTAATGTAATGTTGGCCGATCTTTTTGCTTCCGAATTGTTCATTCTACCCAAGGCCCAGAACATCCCAGAAATAACCCGATCGAAAAAAAGTGTCAGCTCCTTCCCTAATGAACTTATTGTAAAAAAGTGCACCAGTTTATTTAGATCTAGCACCTAAAAACTACACCAATCAGTTTAATGATTTTTTCGCAAAAATTGGGAAGAATTTGGCAAACCAACTTAACCCTGACACGTTGAACATATTTATGCCAGCTGCATTTGACAAATCTTTTTTCATTGCTCCAATCACAGAAAACGAAATGTGTAATCTTATTAATGCTCTTGAGATCGGAAAATGTCCAGGTTTTGATGGTATTACTGCAAAAGTAGTTAAAGCCTCGAAGCGAATCATTGCTCCTATTCTTGTTCACCTTTTTAATCTCTCTTCTGCAACTGGCACGTTTCCTCGTGTCCTCAAGCATGCTGTAATCATCCCTGTTTTTAAGAAGGACTGTTGAACTACAGACTCATTGCTACTGAAGGGCTACAGAACTAAAGACCCATTGCTTTGCTCTCCGTTTTTTCTAAGCTACTAGAAAAAGCTATGAAAATCAGGCTTGAGGGGTTCTTAGAAAAGCATCATTTACTGCACTGCAAATATGGTTTTACAAAAAATAGAAGCACTGAAGATGCTATCTTGAACCTTCTCGGCCAAATTTATACTGCATTAGACACTAACTACGTTGTCTTCGGGATTTTTCTTGACCTAATGAAAGCTTATGACACTGTCAATCATGAGCGTTTAGTAAAAAAATCTCGATCTTTACGGAATCAGGGGCTTTCAAATAAGTGGCTCAGGGACTATCTATCAAATAGAACCCAAGTTACTAAAATAGATGGCCACTTCAGTGATAGTGCTTATGTCACTACGGGAGTACCTCAAGGCTCCGTCTTGGGGCCTTTACTTTTTCTAATTTACATTAATGACATTTATTACTTGAACACTTTCTCGAACATTACTTCATTTGCTGACGATACTGCTCTACTTAACGTTTGTAGCAACAAAGTAAACAATGCTAGTGCTGGTATTGAACGTGATTTAATTTTAATCAGCGATTGGTTTACTGGAAATCTTTTAACACTGAACGTCACTAAAAATTAATTTTTACAGTTCTCACTTACAAAACTAGCGAACCTGACAACACCACTCTGACATTGCATAAATGCAATCGAGACCTGCCAAGCTGTGACTGCCCCCCAGATCAGTAAAACAAACGACGTTAAATACCTTGGGGTTACTTTAGACAGCAATCTAAACTGGAAAAGCCAGATTAGTGCTATTACTACTAGGTTGCGTGCACTTTTATGTAAGATGTATTATATTAGAAAACTTGTCTCAGTCAAAATGCTCAAAATGGTGTATTACGCATTGGGTCACTCTATCTTGCAGTATTCACTCATATGTTGGGGTGGAACTTACATGAATGCTGTAGATCCAGTCATCAAGCTTCAAAACAAAATAGTTAGAGCGATGACATTTAAAAGGCAACGGGATCACTCTTTTCCAATTTATCAACGCTCAATATTCTGCCCATTCGCCACCTTTATGTGTTTAGAACTTCGTTAAATTTTATAAAAAACGGAGCTCACCTTTCCACTCGCTTTGTCACGAATTATCACACTAGGAATGAATCACTGTTTTACGTTATTCAACCAAAAGTCTTTAAAGAACGTCTACACAAATGTACGTTATACCTTGGCAACAAATTTCACAATAACCTGCCTGTTAACATTAAAGAAATTAATAACCAGTACACGTTTCAGAAACATCTGTTTTGGTGGTTGATTAATCTGGACAGAAATTGTCTAGAAAGCATCTTTAGCATTGTGAGCCGAACGTGCTATTACCTTTCTGCCAATTTTGATGTTTTGCAGCTTTTCTGTCTTTTATTTTATTATTATTATTTTTTGGGGGGTCTGCAATAGTTAAGTATTGACTATTAGCCTATTACATGATTCAACAATTCAAAATAGGTTTTGAACGATACCAATTGTATACCATACGTTGAGTATATTAACTATAAATTGACTATAAATTGTTTGTTTTTGCTTTACTCGTGTTTTCTTTGAGATTGATTAATATATTTCACTCCTCTTTGTATTCTTCTTTTATCTCCCTTTTCATAAATTTGTTGAGTATATGTATATATTTATCGATGCACTTTTTTTAATTTTATTTCAATGTTGTTTTGTTGTTGTTCTTCTGGCGCCTAACCTTTGATTCCGTGAGCAAAAGAGCTAGTTCAATTGTTTTTCTTTGTCTGCTGCTCTCAAACAACACGCGAGCATTAGCTCTTGTGGAATGAGTGTTTGCTTTTGTGGTAATTTTGTAATATGTGTTGGATGAATAAACTTACTATTACTTACTATTACTATTTTAAAACAAGTTTTATTAAATTCTTTTTTTTTTCCAAATAAGTAATACAGAACATGCTCCCGCAAGCAACAAATTGTCCCTCTCGCTCTCCCTCTCCCCCACATTTCCGTCATCAGCACAAAACAAATTGTCGTAGGAGTGTAGAAATTGTGGCATCTACGCTTTGTAATCTGATCTGAGGAGAGCATTGACAACCTCGAAACGTCACTGTTTTTTTAAATAACGCTTTTCACTGTGTTGTCGCACGCTGTTTTATCCCAAGCTATTTTGTCGTCGTGCTGTTATGTCGTTGTGCTGTTTTCCTCGCGTGCTGTTGTGTCGTGCGCTGTACTATCGGCTTGCTGTCATGACGTTGCTGTTTTGTCGTGTGCCATTATTTCCGTTGCTGTTTCCGTGCGCCATTATTTCCGTGCCCAGAGACGAAGTCCCTTACAACTTCCACAATGCATTGCTGGTTTCCTAAGGTACCCTCCTGAAGCACCATTTTCATGAATGGACTTAGTTGCTCTGTCTTGTTGTGTAGGCATACATCGTTACTGTTACAATATCCAATATTTGTAGCAGTGGTGCAGTTTTAATAATGAAAAAGAATACACAGATTTTATCTCATTTACCATACAGATATTTCTTGGTTTGGGGGTCTTGGCCGAGGAAATTCGTAGCCGAATATTGACGTGAGAAAGTGGCAATTGGCTGGGCGGTGATACTGGCCACGGGAAAAATGGCTTTCAGGGGTATAGTGATTCATTGGAAAATGGCAACGAAGGGGCATGCGGGACAATCAGCACCTTAGGATATTGGCCCCCATGTGATGTAGGCGTAAACCCCCACCATTGTTTCAAACATTTGTCACTAACTGGATCTATTAAGCAGCCCTGCAGTCATGCGTATTGTTCCAAACTGAAAAATCATTTAACGTGTGATTTAGTTGGATGGCTCACGAATTAGTGAACGATTTGTCATGAAACTCTTGTGTTTTGTGATACCAGGTTGGAAGAAGGGGGGGGGGGGGTTCGTTGAATTGGCTAGACAAGAACACATTCAAAGCTATGCCATTGATGACTTCATAAATATCTCACACCATGGGTATGAACTAAAAAATCCTTAGGAAAATCTTTATTACCATTGCAAACGTCAGTAGTAACTACGCAAGAACTACATAAGATGAAAATAGGTTGCTTGAGACCCCTGATGCAATGCTGCCCAGCATGTTGTGATGGGATGACATTCAGGCTTCCATTTTACGTGAAACACACGTTTGGCCCGATTTTCGCTCTGTGTTTGTTTTTTTGCACTTGTAAACGGTTCTTTGTTCACTAAACGTTTATTCCCACTGTATATATGGAGCATGGGGGGATTGAGGTTTTATGACGCATGGTCTAATGGTTAATATGACTATCTCGTATAACGGCCCGGACTGGGTAGAGGGGGCTGCAGTGCGATCGCCGGGTGGGCCAGCACTCCCTTTTTTTTTTATTTCTTCATTGCAATGCTCATGTGTTTAATCTCATAATGACCGATTCAACTGAATACTGCAAAGGGGAAGTGGGGGGTGGGTGCCTGCAAATGTATTAAAAAACTAATTCGGTGGGCCAAAATGTTATGAGCCCGGTCATAAGAATTGAGCCAGTCCGGGCATGTTCGCACATAACTTCAGCCACCCCCCCCCCCCCCCCCAATGATCCATGCGGGAAAGAGAAGGACCGTGTAATGTCTCGCGCTCATGTCGATTGTGGCATGTAAATATCCTACTAATTTCCGATTGAAATTGCCTACAAAATTGTTCCTCTCTTCTTCTGGCACCATGGCCATGGCTGGGAGCGCATCAAACCTCCAAGGTGTATGATGCATATTAAGGAATGATTTTGACAGATTTGGACACATTGTTTAACAGCACTTTAGCCATCGAACTAGATCACAACCTAAATTATTACCTTGTGCAGAAGCTTTAAAATAGTTACTCGGGTATACTTAACGTGGATCAGCATGCTAACGTAAAGAAATTAATGTGTCTTGTATTCTCACAAGACCAGTTTTCTAATATCAAGACACACGCTAGTGTTCCGCCCGCCAAGATGAACACGATAACACCTATTCGATAAAACGTATATGAGCATAGCGACCATTAGACACGCTTTTTGGCAAACCTTGTGGGACAGACAGGATGGTAATAAGTTACGGGCCATTAAAGGCACTGTCGAGGAGTGGCACTCGGCGTGTCGCCGCAGTCGCCGTGAGGAGGTTGTGTTGGCCCGTTTGCGCATTGGTCACACCCGACTTACTCACTGTTTCCTTTTGCGGGGGGTTGACCCTCCTGAATGTTCTTGGTGTCGACGGCCACTTACGGTCCGGCACTTACTTGTTGATTGTCGCCATCTTGATGGTGTTCGTCGTCGGTTCCATCTTCCGCATGACATTGCGCGTCAGTTGGGCGATAAGTCTGTCTTCCTGTCCGGTGTATTTCAATTTTTGCAGGAGGTACAGATGTATGACAAGATTTAGATTAGGGGTTTGAATAACATCTCTGTAATGTGTGGTGCAGTGGCAACCCGGACCACTGCACTGTGACTGAGGTTGGCGCTAATGACCAAGTTGTCGACGCGCCATTAAGCCTCAATCCCCCCCCCCATTAGACACGTTCTGTCTTTACAGCTAAGGTAGCTTGGCTGTTTTCAGCCATCTGAGGATAAATAACAATGCGACAAAAAAGGTTGAAACTGGTTTGATCGGGAGACTTTGTTCGCCTGACAGCATAAAAGTCACTGTTAGTGAAACAGCTTAACGTTTTCTTGTTGCAAAAACGACGTTAATAACGTTCATATTTCTCTAACTACTACTGGCTACTAGTAACGCTTTTTTGTTTCACGAAAATAAATTCTTCCATGCGGTGAATAAAGCTGGATCTTAGCTAATTTTACAGGTATTGGTCAGGAGATGTACCTTTTTCATAAGGCCACTTTTAATTGGTCATGTGGTTCAGGAGTTAGGGACCTCTAAACCACAGGGGCTTTGCACAAAATAGGAGCAGCCACAGAAAAAAAATCCGCGAGTATCATTACCAACAATATTATATAGTAAAAATAATACTATAATAATACAATTATTGTTAGTATATAATATTGTTGGTAGTGACGCTCGCGGAGTTTTTTTTTTATTACCGCTCCTACTTTGTGACAAGCCCCTGTGCTCTAAACGACTAAATTGGTTGTTTTACATTGTTTTATACATTGTTATTATGCAATAATGCCAACTGAACATTAAATAAATCCGTTCGTTTGGAAGGAGATATTGCAGTACTACTAAGAAATACTAATCATATGAAAAAAGGTGACTGCTGTCCTCAATATGTAACGAAAGCCAACCAAAAAAGAAAAAAAGAAATGGACCAGAAAACTATTTTGGTGTTTCCGTCTCATAATTACTGAGAAAACCAATGGATTTCATCAATTTGGACCAAAAACATCTGATATCTACCCCAAAACAAAACTTGTTAAAAATTCACGCTAAGCTTTTCGGCCGTGTGAAGTCGTGATATCAAACGCCAAGCTCTATCCCGAAGCTAATCCCACCGACTAAGACTTCAAACATTAAATGAAATAATTGAAAACTGCGCAGTAAGCAATTTTCATATATTTCATTTAGCCTTCGGACTATTACTCGGTGGGATTAGTTTGGTGAAAGAGCTCTGCATTTGATATCACGACTTCATACGGCCGAAAAGCTTGACAGGAATCCTAACAAGTTTTGTTTTCAGGTATTAACAGTTTACTGCAGATTCTTCAAATCGTACAGTACGTAGATTCGCCACCACAGGAGTGGAAATTCATTCTGTTCACCATACAATTTCCAAAAAATAATAATGTTGAAAGATCGTTATTTAAGCAGGAAGTGCATAACCTCAGAAATAAATCAAACTGTCAGAATTTCGAATAGCTCACCAAACGCTTTACCTACTCAAAACATGCCGCTTTAACCAGACCCCCACCATAAATGAAACACCGAGTGGAAAATTTATGCATGCATCTCCAACCACGTTAACCTGAATGCGTTATGTGCACTCAATAAACTTCACCTAAATCTAGTTACTGCGAGCCGACATCAGTGGTTTGCCGTCAGTTCGTCACTCGTTAGCTCTACCCTCAACCAGATTACTTTACAAAACTAGACTTCATTTATTTATTAGGCTTCAGTTACAAATCACCCACATCTTTTCTACGGTGGATCAGACTTTTTTCATTGCAATTTTTATACTGCAAGCTTGAATGACGGTTGGCTTGCACAAAACATTGGAGAACATTTTCAGCCAGCACAAGTCAGCTAGACAAGTTTTAAAGTTGCGCACATAGGTTATTCACAGAAAACCGAGGAAATAGGTTGGCTCATTGATGAATTAATAGCTTAAACGAACACGTTGTCTCTGCAGGTTTTTTTTTAATGTAAGCAAGATTGAGGCGAACAAGAACAGCTGTGGAAGTCTGACTGCTCGCAGGAACGGACTGGCAGGTGTTTTTATCCTATCGGTTCCAATGAATAAGATGATCCCCTATACCCAAGTCAAGGGATCTTGTTAATTTAAGTTTCTGATTATTACTTAAAATTGGGCGCACGGGGCAGAATCTACTGTAATAATAAGTAAAAACTTCTAATATTTAGGCACACACTAACGCAGGAAAACCTATCCCCTGAGTCGACATAGAGTCATACAGTCATGATTCTCTCTTATGCGTCTATGGGATATTGAGTCATATTTTACTCTATTAATGTTTCAGTACCAATATTTCGCTAAAGAATCTAGTTAATTTACACCATGTATTTGCAAGGTATTGTTGCATGGTCTAAGATGGCAACTACTTCTTAAGTTGACAAATTGTTTTGTAATCTCTGAACTATTAATTTATTACTCACCAGGACGACATGACAAGCGAGAATTACTTTACAAAACGTCGTGTAATGTTTAATTCTGTTAGAAGGCTGAGTTCTGTTTTCTCATGAACAGCCAATCATCTTACTACAAGAATGGGATTTGGTCATTCTTTTCTGCTTTCCATTCTAACAGGGGTGCGGAGTAAATCAGGTCAGATAGTACAGTCATTTCTAGGAGGATAAGATTTGATTCATCTTATAATGGTCTTACAGATGTGTGGAGTACGTCAGGTGAGATACATTCAAGAAGGATGAGTTTTGATTCATCTCATAACGCCCTCCATTCTGATAAGAGGCGTGTTATAATTATTTGGAATGTTGTTGTGAGTTTAATTCCGGATTTCAACTTTGAAATTATACCACCGCAGCAAAGATACACTGATGCCGTTATTTGTGAAATCTGCCAAGCCCAAGATCCGCACGACGTCAAAATGTAATGACCCCTTGTCACTTCAAAATCAATATTCATTGTTATACTATTTTAGATTCTGGTTGGCTATTCGCGCGGATTTTCGGAAAATGGATTGATCACGCCTGGTAAAATTTCTCTTCGAGCAGACGAACCAATATGGCTACCGTATCGTTCGCTTCATCGCTTTCCCAACGTGAAAAACCTTTGAATTAACAGGCTAGGAAGATTGTTTGGAATGTCTTCAAATACATCAAGGCTCTGTACTCAACACGGATGCTGAAACACCAAATTCAAGAGGCCGGTATTGCTCCTGGACTAATGCAAGAGAACGGTAAGATGTATCTTGTCAGTAGCAAAAACCGTACCGACAGCCAAAGTTAGGGTTAGGCCTAACGCCGCAGATATTATGTACGGCATCCGCTCAATGCATGTACAAGGTTCCAGTCACCGCCAACGTTAGTGCATACGCGTGACAGGCGATTGAAAACGATCATAAAATACAGCTTTTCGCGTGGCCAACCAGAACCTAAAATAGTATATAGTTAAGATGATGCTATTTAATCAATTGTTGCAACAATATATAGCTGTGAATTGTCTGTACTTAATGTTTGACGTCAATTGTAATGGCTCCAGCTCGCTTGGTCTTCTGCCGGGTGCTCCCAACAATAAGGTATTAACCTAGAATTCATTTCAACACAAACCCTTCAACATCCTATATCCAAAGGTAATTTCGGCAATCTTAATTAGACATTTTTTTTTGTCCTGTTTCCACAAATTTAAACTCAATCCTGACCAATCATCTTGTCAGTGTTCCACCACAACCTCAGGCGAGCCAGAGCTTAACATTGCTCAATTTAATTATTAAAACACCACGAAAACTGAACCACGACTTTCGGCCTTATTTCATCAGTTCGGTTTATGATTTAGAATAACCCCAACCTTTAACTTGACCCGACGTTTTATGTCCACTTGGTCCTTAACTGTGTAATAAATTGATAATAAATTAAGATTTGGAGGAGCGGTAGTATACGAACTAATAATCCCCACAATGTAATAAACTGAACTTTCGTTAAGTATTCAAACGTGCTGGACTAGGTAAACAGAAAGGAGAAAGTGTTGTCACTGCTATCATTGAATTGGACGGTAATTGGGCAAGGCACGAAACATCTTTAACCAATGATCTCAGTGTCTATGGGATTATGGTTTTGTGGGTTGCTATCCAGTGTGGTCCAGAGTCGTAATTTAAATTTGGTTTTCACTTTACCTATATTGACAATGGGGCAGGGCTAGCTGTGAAAGAGTCAGGAAGTGACTCGGGTTCTCCACGTTTGTGTATAAACATATCGTCCTCCTAAACGTGATGAAACGATCTTTCATTTTATAACTGTAATAGAATATTTATGAGGCACAAGCAGAAAATGATTTTATAGCAGATGTGTGCAACAGCCAAACGCCACATCCGAAGCCCATTTATGATTCTTAAAAATCAATTAAAGTTTTACGAACTCTTTCGCGTAAGGATCTCAGAAGCCCATATGGGTTATTCGTAATTAACGGCTTGGAATAATAAAACTTTATTGCGTGCGCATTGATTTTTTTAACGTTTCTTAACAAAGTCGTTTAATGACGATATATAGCATTTGAAGATGGCTATAGCTCGAAATATGGTCTCATTATCCATATTTTTAGACAGCATATGCAAAACACTTGGCATATTGTTTCCAATAGTAGTATTACAAGAGACTGATTTGTAGTTATAATTTTTTCTCCTTCACGAGTTGTATTCCATACTCGAAAAATACTTAAGAATAATTATCTGTACTTAACCTAGGCTCAAGCGGTATTTGCAATGGATCGACCATGTGCAATACGTTTGTAGTGACAATTTTTACCTTCACGAGTTGCTTTCTTAACTGGAAAACAAAAAGTTAAGAAAAGTGATCCGTACGTAACCTAGACTTGAATGGTGTTTGCAGTGGGAAGACCATATTGCATAACCTTGCGTTAAAACCAAGATAGAAAGATTAGAGCGAAATTCTATAGGATAATCATATATCTTAAATTATCAGCACTAATGCGTTTTTGAAATCGATAATTTTGGCATTTTAGCACCAACTTCCTTTCCTGGTTTAACTTCCAGAGAACGGAAGTTGAGGAAGTTTACTGCAGAGGAGTTAAGTGCTAAATTATTGAAAATATCCTTTTCGTTAAAGCGTGAGCACTGTTCAATGAAAGAATTTTAATTTTCCGTCTTAATCAAATCACGCTTCACCTTTTAAAACATTTATCTCCACATATTTTAACTAAGAAAAAAGTCTTCAGGTTAATGGTCAAATCTATATAAGAACGATCGTAATATTTGTTTGTTTGTGTGTGTGTCACCAGCTCACCGAGATTCCCACTCCTAATTCTTATTTCTTTTGTTTGTGCGTCCACACGTAATATCTGCCACACGGAATTGTCTGTTCTGTATAAGTAATGATTCAAACTGTGTTTTCAACAAAGAGGCTCAGTACGGATGACGTCATATTTTTTCCAGTCACAATATTTTCATGCAAACGGGATATAGGCCTCAAATGGGAAATCACAACAATGCTTATTAAAAAGGCCGTATAAGGAGCGGCTGTCCAAGTTACCACAAACATTTCATATGTAAAAACAGAATCTAAATGGGAAGCCAAAATTTCCGATGTCACTATTTCACTGACCACAACTGCACACGGTCACGAATTGTATCCATGCACATCTGGTACACAGTGTACACATATAATAATACACCTGCACATCCAGCATAATGCTATAGCTGCGTCCACATCCGCTTTACTACTTAAGGAAATTAAGGTCCAAACTTCGTCTGACGTAATTTAATTAGAGTAAATTAAGAAAATAATTCAGTATAAACTATCCGATTTCTTTTCGTTATTAAAGTAGAGTGATGGGAAGGTAAGTTAAATTTTGGTGTGACATTTTGGGACAAGCCCCCACCATCCCAACTAGGTTGTTTTTAAAATCGCGAAAACAATGAGTTTGGTGCGAAATATTGGGACAACCAACCCAGGTAGCAAAGAAACGTAAAATTATCTTTCCTTGTTTTCGGTGGAATTAAGGTTGAAAATGTCACAGTAATCTCCAAAAAATACACGTACATATTTAAGGTAAACTAAACGTAAACTCGCCCTTCATTCAATGAGTTTGTCCAAAACTATTGGGCGCTTATGAAACGTTATTCAACCTTTTTTTTCAAAAACGTTTATTCAACTATTTTTTCAAAACGTTTATTTTCCTCAACCTTTAAGGCGTTTGGAAGGCTTATTCTCCCGTTATTCAACCATCCCCCCCCCCCCACCCCCAACGATTGACGTTTATGGTACATTTATTTAACACTCAGCCAACGCACTGAAATTAAGCTAACAAAACAAAATTACTACTTACACTTACTCCATCTCTCTGTACTTACCGTTCGGAACAGGTTCCCACCAGACTATATACCAAGATAATCCGTCACCTTTTCATTATGGGTGTAAAATCACGTTGTGTCTCTTTTTAAATTTGGAATAAACTATAGAGTTTTAAATAACGGTCCATCATATTTAATATAATTCATGCCAATTGACTGTTTAATTTCGTTTGTTAAGTTTAATTAATTGTGCTGCAATCTTGCATAAACCTAATTATCATAGAACTGCTTTACATCCCATGTAGCAAAGAAACCTAAATTCACCGTTAATTTACTGGCCACTATTCGTTTTATTCTTCAGAAGGTTTAAGGTTAAAACTGTTGCAGTAACCTTGAAAAAAAATATATGGAATTTTCAGGCTATCAACGAACTTGCTGTTTTTGTTTTTATTTTAAAAAGTGTAAATTTTCAATGAATACTAATTTGGTAAAACTTTGGAGTTAAAACTGTTTCTAGCATTATATAAAATGTCATGAATATTATCCTGAATAGCTAACAAAACTTGCTCCAAAACTAGTTTGAACTAGAGGAAGAACACGGCTGGTGTTGGGTGCAATGTTTGCAGCACTTGTGCCAATGTGTATGTGTATGTTTCATCGAATTAATCAATTATTTGCGCACACTGGCTAACAAATGCTGGTTTTTTTCCGTTTGCTTCGCTCACTCAGTCAGCTGATTCTGTGACTTAAAATCATATGATTAACAGTATTAAATATTAGTGCGCCTCAAGAATCATTGCATGAAACAATTTTTGCTGCTAGTAATGTTGCCTCCTTTCTGAATCCATTCTATGCATGGGTGGTGTTGGACGCACCATTTTAAAATGGTGTGGTCAAGTCTGTTCATTTGTCTGTCAATGAGGCATAAAATTAGATTTCTTTGAAAACCTTTTCATCTAGCTATGATTAGAGAACACTCATGACAGTCTTACAGCGCTGATTTTCGTTCGCTTCGCTCACGCAATGAGTGCTACCTCTAACTCAATTCTCCACCCAAACGCTAACAATTCCCCCTTCTCAGTAGATCCTTTCTAATGATCAATTCTATTATATTCTTCCATATTCATGTTGGCTTTGTCATTTTTTTCTCTGATAGAGGTAGAAAGTAAATCTCCGACGATGCCTTATTAGTATCTTTATTTATTTATGTACTACGAGAGCCGACATGTTTTGATTTCATTTACAGAGGTCTACCGCTAGTAGCAATCTTCTAGTTTTCATTTAACTTTCGAACTATTAATATGTGCGATTAACTTGGCTAATAGGATTAACCTTGGCGGCCTTTCCCTGGTGGAATGATATCACTGCCTTCAAAGGCCGACCACTTTTGGAAACTTGGCGGGTTTTTCTACCTGTTTTGGTTTTGGGTGGATTTCATTTACAGAGGTCTTATTGTTGCCGATCACTATGTAAGGAAGTAATGATAAGTATCGTGCGTCACAAGTTTAAAGTGATTGTTAAAGCAATTGTTAGCCTCTCCTTTTTTCATTCTTAATTTCTATACGATCTTATCATGTAGATACTAGCTTTATGTGTGTGGCCATGGGGGGAAAATGCACAGTCGAGTTAAAATGGGATGTTGGTCTGTCAACAATAACATTTCACTTAATCTCGACAGAATTTCTTTCAGTATGTACATGGTAATTTTTTTTCCTAGAAAGTAGAGAATCTCTTTAAAAGCTTTATAGAAC
>JAHWFP010035349.1:0-18308 GCA_023313725.1 Lithobius niger | reverse complement strand
AGGGGCCGCCAAATTCCGAATGGTTCGGCCCTTAAAAGGAGTGATATCAACACACCAAAACATTCGCCTACTTAATCGCACCGAATAATACTTTGGACGTTAAATGAAAAGTTGAACATTGCTATATCAAGTTTTCTTTTATCGTCCAGAATATTATTCGGTGCGATTAAGTTGGCGAATGTTTTGGTGTGTTGATATCACTCCTTTTAACGGCCGAACTATTCGGAACTTGGCGGCCCCTTTTACCAGTTTTGGTTTTTGATATGATAAACAATAACCAAATTGGAAATCGGGGGTGGGCAAGGGTTTAAAGTGTTAATACGCGTTTGTAAAACTAGAAGTTTCGAAATGTTTGGTCTGGATGAAGAAAAGATCGTGAGTCACTAGAGAAAATTGCAACTTGCAAATAAAACACAATTTCCCCATTTTTTTACTCTTTTTCCTGTTTAGTATACTTTTTCCTTTTGAAGAGCATTTTTTCCCTAAAAAGGGAAAAATTCTCAGTAAGTGGAAGCACTGGTATGCATGGATGCTTCTACCCTTTTCATATGCGTTTGTGTCCAGCCGCCCCTGGAATGTTTAACTTTTTTAGCCGTTCGATGTATTCTGAAAACTTATTCGTGTTTGGAAGAATGTGGTTGCACACAGGTGGGGGGTGTACGGGAAGGCAAATGGTTCCTAAGTTGAGTCTATTTCTGTAGTATAGAATTTGCAAAAGAATGCTTGTGCCTGAGATACTGGGTTTATGTCCAATGCTTTTAAAGTGCTGTACTAACGAATTATTGTTGTCCTTCAGCTTAAAGTGTGATTTATGGGACATGTGTGACATCATTTTGGGGCAGGCGATTCGAATACGCCCAGCTTCTATCGTGTAACAACCCGAGAACATATGCAATAATAGAACAGGAGCATATGAATGCGAAATATGACAGGATAATGGAAGTAACCATAGAATATGATTGAATAATAGTCTGCCCGAACAATGGCAATTTTCAGTGGTATTAGCGATGCATGACGTCATGTTTCAAAGCAATGATGTAAATAGTATCATTAAACGACGAAAATTAAAAACGACGGAGAAACAATTTAGATTTAGAATTGCCGAAATGGAACAACTTATGTGGTACCAAAACTAAAAGCTATTCTTTGCCTAGGCTTATGAATAAATTACCTCTACATATTTTGTTAGCAACTGAATATAACGAACTTAAATGAAACTTTTAATTGGCTAATTCTCAATAACAAACATATATTATTTTTTTGCACTTATTGTTGTAATTTTTTGACCACATAATTTATTGGTTAATATTTGTCTTCAATAAGCTCCCTTTATAAACCACATTAGAATGTGCAATTTGAAGTATAGTTTGATCAAATCGCAGTCATCAACTACAAGTGACATTTCTCACTTCTTGATGGCTATTTCAACTTTCCTTTTAAAAGAAAATTGTTTTTCTAAGTGTTAAATTTAGGGTTAAACTAAATTTTAGGCCTAATTTGAATTTAGTTGTCACCAACAAAAGCACAAACATATGCCTTTGTTTGCGTTTGAGAGTGCGCAGGCGATATGACGTCATCTTAGCCTTTTAGCGCACACGAATCGTACAGGCAGAGAAGCAAGATGGCAACCACTTCGTAGATCCTACCGCAAAAAAAGACTTATATTTAAAGTTACTTGCGAAAAAAGCGTTGAAAATCTATTCTGTACATATCCTAACAACGGTTTGCGGTTTTGGTGGCTGAGGTGTGAGCAGTAGAGTTCAGACTGATTATAGTAAGCAGTTTTGGGTTTGATCGGTGAGCGTTAAGGCGACTAAAAGATTTGTTGCACTCCCGCTTTTAGAAATTGCACCTACGACAACGGATTCCTGACTAAGTAACTATCAGAACTAATATACGGGAATATGATAGACTACCGCTACGTTTAGATGGCCATAAGAAAACACGTTTTAGCGACGCGCTTTGAAATGTGCATCAAAAAATGGCACCTGGTTACAAGAGACAAGACCGCGATTAGGCCACTTCACTAAGGACTGCGATTCATGCTAGAACGCTCAGAAACCTCTTCCTTCCTGCCCTCCCTTTGGCAAATAGTGGACATGTCCCACGTTGTTCTACCCCTGCATGTAGTAAACGACATCAGCTTAAACCCAAGTAACCAAACGTAATTAAGTTTTAGATCTTCCCAGTCACGTACACTTATTTTCAGTTTATTTGCCTAAAATTCGAGTGGCACCAGTGCAATGGGCGCGGTTCTTTACAAAGCGTGCCCATCATCTGAATGCGACTGCAAATGTTAACATGAATAAAGACGATGCGCATCCGATTCCCAAACCACCTCCGTAAAGTGAATCCGGTTTTGTATCGTCAGCGGAAAGAGGAAGCGCCATGAATGGGTGTTTACAAGAGTCTCGGAGGCGACGCGGACGTGATGTGCATCCCTCTTACGCTCTTCGATGCGGTCATGTAAACGTAGTGAATAGTCTCCCTGGTTAATTCTGCTTGGTCGCTAGTCAGGGTTCCAGACTGTTAAGTCTACTGTACGAAATGGAACAGGAGCAGAGAAAAAACCAACAGCATGTGATAGAATAACAGTCTGCGCACAGTTGTGATTTTCAGTGGCATTAGATGCGTGACATCGTATTGTGGGCGGAGTGGGAGGGTTTGAGGGTTTGATGGTTGTTGAAAAATCGGTAAACGATGGTAACAGTGGAAATTTGAATACATCTTGGCAAAAAACGAACACTTTTTCTACCAGAAAAAGGAAAATACCGTTTAGGTTACTGTTAGTCCTTTAAATTTTCGGAGAACCTTACTGGACCCACCTATGAAGTAATGAAAGGCCTGTTGCATCCCAAACTAACGGCAAAGTTGGAGAAAAAGTGGCAGCAGCAAGCCAACCTCGTATATAAAGATCAGTGGTCCACCGAGCTGCTATGTTTAAAAACTGTAAAACAGCATGTGAAGAAGTCGTCTAGTGAGTTTGGAGAGACATTTCTGAAGTTCTCCTTCTTCTCCGAATATGTACAGGACTAACAGTAACCTGAAGTTTAATTTCTTTTTTATGGTGGAAAAAAAGAGTGGGTTTTTTTTTTTTACCAAGTTTGATGGTAGCACCAATTTTAATATTCACAGTGTAAAAATCAAATCCGAAGCCAGTTTCCGACTTGGATCCTTTGTAAGTCCCGCAGTGCAGGTTCGCTGGATACAGCAGGGATTGAGTTGGCTGGTAGCCGACCCCTTTGACCAGTGGGTAGTGCTTGCTCATGAAGTTCGTGGCCGTCGGGACCCCTCTTAACGTTTGCGATGCACGGTGGGACTAATTTTTTCTTAACTTCCGCTGAGTAGCACAGCTTAAAAGTCGTTTATTATCGCGAAAGAAATTTCGCCAGTCAAAAGGTGGTTAAAGATTCAATACAGGATGACCTCCCAATTTGAGCGCTGGATTGAATCTGATAGTTGGCGCGAACCTAGCTTCCTTAGATACGTGCGAGACGTATATCTGGGTCTTGGAGGGCTGCATTCAGTGGGGCAAAGATTCACTCATGGGCTACTTGGCTCAACACCACTGGATAGCGGTCCATTCCACCGCAGTAATTAAGTACAAGGTGCACCATTACCAAATGTAACACGTTACAAAATCCCCCACCCCCTCCAGGAGACAGAATGACCTGAAAATAAAAAGTTGGACTCCTGGCACCTATGTGCGACCTGCTAAACTAGAAATTATTTCCCTAGCATGGTTAGTATTCTTTCCCTAGGATGGTTACTCTCCCATAAACACATCCAATCCTTACTATTACGACGCTCCTCATGTCGACCGCTTGACCCGGCTTGGCCTCCAGCCCTTAGAGCTCCGCCGCCTCTGGACCGACCTAACTTTAACCTTTAAAATCGTCAGGGGTTTGTTGCCCATTGATGTTCCTCTTTTTGATTGTTCGGCATCAACTCGTACTAGGGCTCACTCCTTCAAGCTGTCTGGTGCAACCCCACATTTGGAGATCAGAAAAAAATACTACGCTCTTCGAGTGATCGAGCCATGGAACTCGTTTAGTGAGGAGACAGTGTCCGCCGCCTCTGTCTCGGCCTTTCGACGATTAGCCATTAAACAACCCCGTACCAAATTTCTCAAACGCACCTATTAACCACACCCCTACCGGTAACGGCGTTAGCAATCTTGTATCCTGCCTGCCTCCTTGTCCTTTGGGCTATTATTATTATTATTATTATAAATGGATGAAGTTACCAGTTTGCAAGTATTGAAACGAAACACTTCTTTTCTCTCCTTATTCGCCTTTCTGTCCCTAGATGGTGCCTCACTCGTTAATTCGGGTCCTTCTCCTTGCCATAGCTATGGTGAATGCTGACGTCGCGGAGAAGAAGGCAGGAGAACCGGGAAATGACACCGCAGCAGAAACAGGGACACCAGGAGACCTAGTTGCAGCAGCAGGTCACCATTATCCACACCACCACCATCATCACCATGGAGGCCATGGTGGTCACCATGGAGGCGATGGCCACCATAAGCATCACGGGATGCATGGTCATCACGGTCATCATGAAGATCATCATGGTGGTCACGGATCTCATCATGGAGGACATGGGGGACATAAGTAAGTTTATGTTGTGTGTCTTGCGTCGTGCGTGGGGGCGGGGTAACTGAGTAGTTTGCACAAGTGACTCATACTTATGGTTCAAGGTGCCTAAGGTTCAATCACCTGCGCATTATGGAAGAGAAAGGAACTGGAACAGCGCTCCGGCTCATATCGATTGTGTCATATGAAATATCATTTTCCTATCAGAATTACCACGAGATAACCTTTGCAGTTGAAAAGGATGCGAAGTCGACAACCACACTTTTTTTTTATTTTGCTGGCGTGTCATCAAGCATAGCCTAGATACGTATTCATCTAGCAGATGAGCTCCCCTCAGGTTTTAATAATGGAATTGGCTGCTGCACGATTCTGGGACGAGACATGCTCAACGGTGTTTTCAAAACTCCAGATTGGATTCTGTCTTTGTAAACTGGCGTAAACATTCAGTCCAATCTTCCTAGATTGGATGCCTATTGTAAGCGTTTTGGTTGAGTAAATTCAAGATGAGATGAAAACATCGCATTGCATTGTGCCTTATTGGAAGCTGAATGTGCCATCGTTTTGCCTGATGGGGAAGACCAGCAAAAGAGGATCCTCATTTTACGTAATTTTAGAGCGAAGAGTTTATGATTGTCGAATGCATGCATGATGATATTCAGAAATCGTTCTTAGTTACACAATAATATTTCTTAATGCCGCAAGTTACTAAGTTTGTATATTGAATATACAAATTCAGTAACTTGCTGCATTATTTAGTCGTGCACTGCGGAACAGTTTTGAGAATTACTAAGGAAAGTTGTGTTGACGGTAGAAGCTAGTACACTGCTGGTTAGCTTTCGTTCATGTCTGGCATTGAAAGGATGAGAAAAGCTATAAAAAGGCATTTCTTTTAATACCAGGTTTTAGAAGATGACGCCTTTTGTGTTACTTTGAACTGAACTTTGAAAAAAGTTAAAAGGAATGTAAAGAAAACCCAAATCTCATCGATCCATAACTCTACAATAGTCGTCAATGCCGATGCCATAACAGTTCTGACATCAGTGATAATGATGAACAATCAATCCGTCATCTGCTTCCCACCGTCCCCCCTCGCCAGCAATCCTCACCAGTTGGCGAACGCCCTCTCCCTTCTTGATGACCTGATGATTTGATGACTTGACTTTATGACTTGGCTTGATGACTTGTACGTTCCCTTTATTAAGACGAGCTTACTCAACTTAGGTATTGCTAGGATATGATTTTCACTATTGTGCGATTGTGTTCTCTTTATACTGAAACAAACAAATTAAACCAGAAAAAAGCACCTGAAACAGTCTTAACAATTCGTTTTCTTTGCAGGCACGGTCATCACGGACACCACGACGGGCACCACGGTAAACACGGCGGTCACGGGGATGGCTACAAGGGAGCTGGCTGGAAGAAAGACTACCACAACGAAGAACACGAAACATGGTCAGGCTGGTACGACCGTGCGCACAAGTCTGGTCACCACAAAAAGAAGGGATCCGACTCCCACAAGAAAAAGGGAGAACACGGGCATCATTACAAGCACCATGGCAGCAAAGGTGGACAGCACCATGGACAAAGTGGGCATGGTGGCCACCATAACAATGGCCACTACAAAAAAGAACATAGCACCCATGAAAAGCATCATGGTGCACATAGGGGTGGTGGCAGTCATCATGGTGGCGGAAGTCATGGAGGTGGAGGAGGTGGACATGGTCATGGTGGACATGGTCATGGTGGACACGGGCATGGTGGACACGGGCATGGTGGACACGGGCATGGCGGTTATGGCTAAAACAAGGTGCATCGTGTGGTAAAAGTGTCACTCAGGAGAAAAACTTCTCTGGAAATTGTTCGTTTGATTTTAGGACTAAGGACAGAGTTTAGCACGGTGAACGATGGTTCCGCTAAGAAAGCATGTGAATTTTAGAATTCGAGGGTTTAAGAATTTTGAAATATTAACATTACGCTGTTTGTTTTGGACCAATTGTAAAAACTGTATAGAGTTGGGACTACTGTGTGTTTTGTAAGGTCAAATGTACCCCGATCTAAACACAAAATCTAAATGGAACCATTTCTTCTGGGTGCAAGCGATTCAGCTTTTCTCAATGATTGTACATTTTCTGAAAAGCTTTGTACGAATGGCGCTATGGTGAGATTTGGTTCCATGGACCTATCGTGTGGTGAGAAGATCACCGGGAAGAAAAGCTTCCCTAATTGTTTGTTTGTATTAGGATCAAAGGCAGATTTTGGAATCGCCATGTAGGAGACATGCGAATTTTAGAATTCGAGATTTTGTTTTGAGTCTTGTTTTGGATTGAAACTGGGTGGAGATGGGACGAACGTATGTTTCGTAGGTGCAATGTACCTTTTTAGTGATTTAAACATAAGAACAAAATGGATGTGCATTGTTTTGGTTTTAAGCAGTTCAGCTTTGGCTAAAAAGAAACTAAATGAAAAGCTTTGGAGAAACGAACCCATGGTGATATTTGGATCCATGGATCTATTGTGTGGTGAGAGCACGACTTAGAAGAAAAGCTGCTCTAGTTATCTGTCTGTAGTAAGATTAAGGCCCGGGTTTAGAATGACAAAATCTGGTTCGCCAAAAGAAACCTAACTCTTAGAATTTGAGATGTTAACAATCTTAAAACTTTACTCAGTACTGTTTGCTTGGGAGCGATACAAAAGATAGAAAAGACCTTGCCTGTTTCATATTGTGTGCGCGGCGTATCTTGAGTCCTGGAAGTATTTTATGATCGGCTACGTCTTCCTGGAGGAAGTGGCTTTAATCGACGGCCGCCATTGTTTTTGTAACCATTTTGGATATCAACAAGGCAATCTGCTACCAAAAACGTACAATCGATTATGTGTGTTCGTTCTGGAGCGAACTCAAGATAGGCCGCGCACACTTTAGGTGAAAAATTCCTTTTTTTTTCTAGGTCTAGCTCAAGTTAAACACAAAACCAAAATTAAATATGATATATCTGGTTGTAAGCTGTCAGATTTCCTCAATAATTGTACATATATTTTTAATACGGAAAAACGTTTTGGGGGCGGATTTGTGATATTCTGCAAACCAAGTGTAAAATTAACAAAACTTAGTGCAATGACTGTTTATCTCAGCGAGAATGTTTTAATGTTTGTAGCCAGAGAGTGAAGAAAACTGGAACAGAAACAAACTGAAATGAAGATTAAAACGAAGTGTTTTGTTTATATGCTGTAGTTTATGGTTTTTTTTTTTTTGCCATCTGGTAATGTTAATAAAATATTGTTTTATTTTTTTTTTTTTTTAAACTCAGAACAGAACCTTCACCATCGAGTGAGAACCACATAATAACATGTTCAAAAATGATTACCTAAAAGAAAATAGAACATTTTCCAAAGCAGTTGGCTTTGGTGAGTTGATATCGCAAACATTTAAACACAGTTTTGTTTGCAACACAGTACACACTACACAGTACCATCTATAGCGGCAGCTCGTTGAAAGAAAGGGACCATAGTTTCCGCGGCGTATCTTGAGTCCTGCAGGCATTTTGTGAGCGGCTACGTCTTTCTGGAAGGTGCTGCTTTAGTGCGCTTTAGGTGCGCCATTGTTTTTGTAACCATCTTGGATATCAACAAGGCACTCTGCTACCAAAAACATACAATTGATTATCTGTGTCGTTCTTGGGCGAACTCAAGATAGGCCGCGGACACTTTAGTTTCACCGAAGTATTATACTGTTTAATCGGTCCTTGCAACTTCACTCCTTGCACAACCCACCTCAACACTATCCTGTTGCCGGGTTGTTGCCACAAAGGAAGAGTGGAATTACCTATCTTTAACCTGCCCCTATCCAACACTTGTTAAGCCACCGAAAGCGTTAAACTGCTATCTTTGGTGGCTGTGACAGAGATTGAAACAGTTTATTTGTCCACAAACCAATAGCTATTGCCACTCAGGTCACTAACCATTACACGCTCACAGTGGAAAGAGATGGCCAGTATTTTTCTCAAAGAATTGGTGACATCGTCCGAATGCAGTCATGCATATCCAACGACACCACGGATTCCAATACAAAGCTGTGACAGATTACCTTTCAAAGAGACCACCAAAAAACAACAAAACAGTTAACATATTGTAGGTAAAGTGGCCCTACAACTTCGGTTTTTATAAATCTTTGGAAATAATGAGGCACCTCTGGTGTCCGAAGTGTACCCCAATCATGTTCTAGTTTCGTTTTTCGAATTCGTCACACGGCATGGTAATGGCAGAAGCTGTCACAATCTTCCTCCCCCCCCCCCCCCTTTCCTAAATTCATGTTGACGGTTCTGGGGCTCGGACTACAGGGCTTGGAACAGACCTACGTGCCGCTGAACCATATGATAAAACCCGTAAGATACCCGTCCGACGATGTGCACAGGAACCACAGTGGGGACCTTAGCTTCGGGGCTTACCTGATGGAGCTCTCAACATAACTGAGGGACGGAAGGGGGGGGGGATGGGAATTTTGAAGCATAAACAAGCGACCCATTTTGGCGTCTTAAGTATTATTGCTAAAACTCAGGCCAACGTCACTACCTCAGTCAGTCTTGTACCCAAGATGTGTTGCCACAATCTGCTTTCCCTCCAAGGATAACATTATTGTCACAATAACCAACAATAATTGTCAACACGGTTAATGTAAACAATGTAAGATCCATTCAAAAAAGGGTTTACCGAGCGTTAACCACTCCTGGTCATCTGCCCGAAGACCTAAGGCCCTAAGTCTGCAACAGCCAGATTCCCAGGCGGTCACCCACCCAAGTATCAATCTAGCCCAATGCTGCTTAACTTCGGGGACCCATTCATTCGCCTTTGCAACAAATTGTACTCTGCTCGAGCCGTGTGTAAGTATTATGCTGTGCCCCATTTCAATCGCCTAATTAGACCGAACAGCGTCCGATGGTTTTTCATCCTGCAATCTTTGGTAAATATAATTAGAATTTATTTCTCTCAACTTTGTCTTCTCCCCAATCCTCCCAGCTTTAGTAAGTTCATGGTTCCCTAACTTTCATAAATTTCATCCCCATCACATTCTTATCAGGAAGGAGGATCTTTATAAAGTTGGGCGAGGATTCTTCCTGAACACCTTGTAAACATCCTGAACCATAAAATTACTTTCCGTACAAAGGCAATCCGCCTCAATCGTTATTATCACCCGTTCCACCGTCAATTCCCCCAAGCCACCGCCATTCTACCAAGTCACAAGATCCGTCCCTCCAACAGCTAAACAAGGACTGCGATTTTTGGCTCAAACTTTACGCTCAAAGCTCTCATAAACCTAAGATCGAAGTAATGTGCCTAAATAGTGCCGGTTCAGAATCGTGATGGCGGATTTATTTGCTCGCCTGAATTTTCGGGTTCGGGTTACAAAACTACGCATAAAAGGAATGAACGTCTGGCTTGGTTAGATTTTGAAACAATCGAGAACACAGAGTTTAAATTAATGTTGTTGTTAATGAGAAAATACTAGCTAGGGCTTAAAGGTCGGGATGCTGCTTGCGCAAGCATTGGGAAAGTCAGGGTTGAATTGAAGTTGGGACGAGGGTTAAGGGGGAATGTTCTAATTAAAAGGCCTAAAAGGCATCCAAAAATGGCGATTGATGCGAGACTGGGTTGGTTGGGAGTTTCTGGAGGGAAGTTACATTTAAAGCTAAGTTCAGGCCAAAAATTCAGTCGGCGCGCGTAGATTTAATCGATAGACGCATTACATGAAATATGACAGAGCTTCAACAAGATATTGCAGTTCAACACGTAAGTCTTGTATTGAGTGGGGCAATCATTGTTGTACAACTCTTTCATTGTTGGACCATTGTTGCAGCAGTGGATTTATATCACGAAGACACATTGCGGCAACAATGCTGCAACAATGAAACCGCTGTCTTACCACTAGTAAGAACTTAACGTAAGTAAGAAAACGAAGGCGTGGGTTTCTTACTTACGTATAAGTAAGAAAACGAAGATCTTTGGTTCTTACTTAAGTAGTAAAACTACAATCGATGTCCATATTTACGTATCCCAAAATTGTTTCGAAAGTATTATGAAACTATTTCACACTTTAAATTAACAACTATTAATTTTTAAAATAAGAAAAAAAACTCTAGGCATAGCTAACGAAGGCGTGGGGTTCTTACGTAAGTAAGAAAACGAAGGCCTTTGGTTCTTACTTTCGTAAGTAAATCTAACCTACTGCTGCTATCAATGTTTGCGTATCAATATTTACGTGTTAATGTTTCCAAAATATACATTTATTACAGCTGAAAAAATACCCAAAGGAAAGAGTTAAAATTGATTAAAATGGCATTTATTTGCAGTTATTGAGTTTTCAAAACGGAGTTGAAGCAAAGAACATTCCCGACAACAATGGCTCGTTATGCTATCACAATAATGGCTCGGTTACTAACAATGCAAATCTTTGTTGTACAAACATGTTCGACGATGGTTCGGCAACAATGCACTAACACTGTCGCTTTATTGCCACAATGGCTCACTCATTAAAAATCCAACTCGTCGTTGTACGAATATGTTAGACGATGGCGTTCGGCAACAATAAGTTAAGACTTTCGCTTTACTGCCCTGGTGGTTTCGCCACTCGGGTAAACAGCGAAAGCCTTGCCCTATTGTAGCCGAACGTCATCGTCTAACTGTTACTTGGAATCTGGTGACAGAATAGGTGGCGCAATTCAGTAGCTCGATGTAGGGATCGGCAAACGTAAACAAAGTCTCTACACTATCTCCACAGGGTTCTACTACAGTACCGGCCGGACCTTGGATGAAAAACAGCACACGAGACTGGGTTGGGCAATATGGCCGCCGAAACGCCACTTATGCGATTGATTTGTTCTGTTGCCGCTTTCTGTCAACCGAGGGCAACTGTGATAGTACAAAATGCCAACGTTCCCTCGCAATACTTTCTGGATACGCGACCGTAACTTTTTTTTTCCAAGCGCGAGAAATAACTTAACTGTTACTGAAAAAGTATTAAAAATATATTTATAGATAATAGAAATTTGTAAACACAAATCTACGCAAAAATTAAACTTGTTATTTTAAAAACCGACACTAGCTGCCGATAGATGTCGTGACGCACCGTGCAAAGATGAGATTAGCGGTGGACTAGCTTGGCCAATTCCCTAACAAACCTCGAAGAAATGAACCAGCCGTGGCGGCCATTTTGTCTACCCTCCCTAATATTGTTGTAGGTCGGACCATAGCTTAGAAAGTTAACTAGCTATACCGTCTCACTTCTTCCCGTCCTACGCGGAGCTCTAGCGATAGTTATGGCTACTAATACCTCTAATAATGCAGAGGTATTAGTAGCCGCAACTACCGCTAGAGCTCCGCGTAGGACGGGAAGAAGTGAGTCGACATATCTGGTTAACTTTCTATCTATAGTCGGACCGGATAGTTTACTGGCGGTGCCACCTACGCATGCGTGGCCGCCGTCAGATTTGTCATGGCTACTTTTGTTATTTGACCGTAACACAACTTTCTTCGGCAGTAGTATTTTACAGTTTTCATTCGTCGATCTATTGGCTTAAATCCATTCCCTTTTTACAGCGTTGGTTTCAGGAACTCGGGTCGCAAGTCAATTATTGGTAAACGATAATGCAAAATGGGGTAGAACAGAGACGGTGCCCTCTCTGAGAGTTTTAATAATGCTTGAGGCATTAGACCACAGATCAGAAAGTTAACTATAGATTTCGCATCATACCTGTTCCTAGCGTACACGGGAGCCTGGCGGCAGTTGCGGCTACTAATACTTCTCGTGTTGGTTTGCATCCGTGCTGCTTCGCACGCAAAGCATTCGAAGAGGCGGTAGCGGCCGCAGCTGCCGCCAGGGCCCCGTGTAGCATTGGAAGAGGTCCGCTGCGATTTCAAGTTAATTTTATAATCTATGGTTAGGCCTGAAAGGACTGAATAGGCAACAGAGTGAAACCTCACAGGCTTGTCGTCCCGTCGTCTCTCTCGTGCGCGCGCCGCATGAATACGCTCTATATATATAATCAAAAATTCTATAAATTCTTGATAAAATGAAAGCTAGGATTATAATAGGGATGTTTTTAAAGTCAGCGGCTTGCTTGCTGAGTTTGCTTGGTCTCGGCTTCCTTCGCTTTTCCCATTTTCAAGCTGAAATTAAAAACGACGTAATTTGAAGTTTACTAAGCACAAACATGGCCGACAGTAACAAAATCAGTTATTATACCTCTTTTCTCTGTTTTATCACATTATTAGTAGCGTTTAAGCTGATGAGAGAAAAGACTAATCAATTGAGCTGCTGGCAGATATCAATATCGTACTTATCACGCACGTATATCATGTAGATTTATCGCTTGTATGATGATTGTTGCCGATTGTTGTTCCGTGGCAATGGCGCATGCGCACATTGTGCCCCCATATTGGTTGCGTAAGCTCAGCGAACTCGGCACCCTTTATCCTCGCTTAATGGTAAAAATGACGGAAAAGTTTCTCAGCGGCAAGCGGCTTGAATTAAAAAACGGGAAAGCTTGCCTCGCTTCCAAGCGGCTCGCAAGCCGCTGACTTTAAAATCATCCCTTAGGTGTTTGGGGAGGATGCGACTTTCTAACAGACTGCATGCTTCATCGGTTGTACAACTCGCGTGAGAAGGCTTTCGGTGCGATTGCAGCGCGAGATTAAAAACAACGGAGAATGCATCAGCGATCGGAAGCTTGAAGGTTGGTGTTGAAACAGAAAAGTGCAGGGAGTTTGACTGGGGCGGTTATGTTGATGTGGTGAGCAAACGATGGTGAAAAGTTGAAAGTTATTTAGAGCAGATTCATTGCTGATAGATGTTTTAATGGTCAGTAATTTTGATGTTGCACTCGCCTGCCACGACACAAATCCCTGCTTTAAACTAATGTGATGTAGGTGAATACTGGTGAATTGTTTGGGGCATGACGTAACTTAAATGGGGACAATTGGGGGAAATTGGGGAATAATTTCTAGTGAAAGATCGAAAATAAAAACAACTTACGATGGCTGCAGTCAGATTTGGAATGAAGGAGGGGTTGGAATTACATTGTTGCCTAACTGATAATCTATTACAATTGTCGGCTAGGCAGTGCATGAGTTACATTGTTGTTACAACAGAATTGGAATACATATATATTGTTTCAAGATAATACATTAACAACTGTAGAATGCTTGGAGAGGAGGCAGATTGAGAGATAGGTCTCACTTGTAAGGCCAATTGTGGTGCAGTTGCATTAGCAACAGCACGAGGGCGTCCAACATTGACGGGTCTAAGGGCGAAAGCTGAGACCAATCTCTACAAAATGCCCCCACCCCCCAAGAGAAATTTGAGGTGGCTTCGTACACCTCGTTGTTTGGGACTTGACCTTAAACGAGAACAGCAATTAGAAAAAGTTTCATACACTTTATACACTTTACACTTTCAGCCGTAATATGAGGAACGAAGGTTACATATAAAACTACAGCTTATCAGACGATCGCCCACGAACAAGGATGCGGAACATCTGAAAGAGAACACTTATTAGTAAACTTAAAAAAAGTTTCGTTCCACCTAGGTTTCGGCATTTTTTTATTGGTACGGTTGAAGAACCGTTTCAATACCTAGGGTTTTTAATAAACGTATAGGACAGCGTTTATATGGTGAATTCAAACAGTTGGTAAGGACAGGTTTGACGAGTGTTTTTTATTTAAATAGTGACTATGGGAGCTTCCATTACGCCCCCAGCACACACAAGTCACGGCCTACAATAACAACTAAAATGCTGCACAAGTGGCCGACCAATGTGGCCATACTGCTGAATCCAAACGCGTCGACTAAATACTCAAGAAAAGTATTCATAAATTAGGATCTCAACAGATCCAAAACAAAAATGTCCAAAATATGACGTTAGAGCATCAATATTTATCATGCAATGGTCGTGGGGTTTTACCCAAAGCAGCAATTATTTAAATGCCGATAAAACAAAATTAAAGGCGCTAGAATAAGTCAAGCATTAATAATTGCAATAAAAAAGTAAGATGCGAACATGAATTTACTTTTAAACAATCAAAGATATTCAACACAAAACGGAGAGATATTGATTCATTTGCGCGACACATTCAACAATTTTTTTTTCACTACAAACCCAATGTGCGATCCAGATAGCAAGATCAGTGGTAATATGCCTTCGAACGATATGACGTAACAAACAGGCGTGACTCAACAATGGGGTTAAATAATTGCACTTCTTCATCGCTAGCTCATGACCGCCCATCACGATTGTTGCGCACATCATACAGGCGTCTTTTGTTTTGGAGAAGAAAGGCCGAATAGCAGAAATCCAAACTTAGTGCCCGAAAATCGAGCACCGATTGCTCGACAAATCAGGTAATTAATGAAGTGTTCAAGACATTAAATGTCCACGATATTGTTCCTAAGTTTCTTAAGAGTCAATAAGGATTAAAATTATTAATTGTATACGGCAATATTTTCTGTAGGATCGACTTGAAAGGTTGCGGTACCAATTCATTGAATTGCCAAAATGGCGTGGTGCAGCGAAGATCAATGGCCAAGACGAAGTTCCACTGTGCTGTACCAGATCCGAAAAAAAGAAACGGTGCATTATTCTTAAGTGTTCATGCACCCAAATAACCAAAATATTTTTAACGAGTTCTGGATTGACGTAGCAAATATTGTAAGAGGCTTACTTATTGCTCTAACGTATTTATCGTAATAAAAAAAAAAGGAAATCCGTAGCCTACGCTAAAAAAAAGGAAAGTCAGAAACCTAATAGCCTAAGAAAATTATCATTGGGTTGTGATGCAAAATCACTAAAGGCATAAATAATTATCGTAAAAAGAAAAATTAACACAAGTTGTGACACGTCCAAAATTATTATACTTGAAAATTGCAATGTTTTTTTTTTCTGAAATATTTTTCGTGGCAAGTAGATGCTTTCGATTATAACGAAGTTTTGAGAAATTGATTATGTTTAATAATCAAAATCACGCGACCACGAAAAATTTATTAAAGGAAAAATTATTGTAAAGAAATTATTAACAATGGCAGAATATTTTTATTAAAAGAAATTATAAATGCTGTCGTAATAATTATTAGGTTTGGTTTAAAAGAAATATTAATATGTACGCTAAAGTTGTATGTTCGCCTCGTTTAGCATACTACTAACCTATTTTGCCTAACACAAAAAAAGTATGTCAAATTTGCACTAGGTTTTTTTTTTTTTTTTTTTCAATCTGCTTGAGGTTTTAAATAAGGTTTGCACTATCATAAGTTGTTAAATAAAGAATAATTAATATGGTTGGTAGTTGTTTATTTCCAGGGGGCATGCAGCCGAAATCCAGCGAGACAAGCATAAGAAGAAAGGTTTGCTTTTGTCGGGAGCCCTAAAATCAAATTGAAAAAAAGTTCCTGATTGCATGCAGCAAGTTAAATTATATAAAAAAAAAAGGGACGAAGAGGAGAAGAATAGTCTTGTTTTGTGTACCGTTTGCAAGGACGGATAAGGGTTTTAATGACCAGACCTTTATTTTTAAAGGATGTGCGGTGTCCTAAGTTTAAACATTTTTTAAAGTAAAATTATGTGCATTAGCTTTATCTTTTTTTTTAAATAAATGAAACATAATGTCATGCGAGGCTGCTGTAGCGCAATGCCGTATGGATTATAAAGCATTATATTCTGGAAGTTTAAAATGTAACACTAGGTTGCAAGAGCATGGCGAAATTAAAGGTCGATTGCATGAATTCAAATAGGGACCAATTTATACAACTTCACCACAAATTGCATGTAAATGTATAAGTTCACAACAACATATTATACTTTTTATTATTGCTTGGTTTGGTCATTAATTTCCTGAGTGCATAAACGTGATTAGATAAGTTTAGTTAAATAGCGAAGTTAGGGCTTGACTTGCGAGCTGAGTGTATACAGCGAAATTTGTTTTATTTTCAGCTTCGTATTGAAAAAAAGCGGTTGTTGATGCCATAAGCATTTGAAGCTATTGACTTTGTTTTTATTGAGACTGATTTGGTTTTGTAAAAGCATTAAAGCCTTTAACTCTCAGATGTAAGGTGAAAACACTTCTATTCGGTAGGTCAATACGCATGGTTTAACCAAATTGAAAACAAGCTTCTAAAAAGAAAAATATAAATGGTGCGTAAATTTTTCCAAGAAAAATATTGAAATTCAACTAGCCTTATTATGTTCCAAGTGACATTGCGTCAAATTCATTAACTCTATTACCATATAAATAAAAGGGGTTACTGCTTGGTGGTAAACAGTCACTGTTTGGTTGCAATGTTGTCATTAAAAACCTTAAAAAAAAGGATAATACAAACTGGTAAGAACTTTTACTAAAAACTAAAGTCATTACTTCAATAAATAACAGGTGACTTTTAATTAAGTATGCTTACCTTAGCAAAATGAGTTATTTCGTGGGAAAAGTTAGTATCCTGAACAAATTGCAGCATAAATTGTAACGAAAAAAAGTACATGGCATATAGCAAGGTTGTGTTGTATATAATAACAATTGTTTTAAAAATCAACCTTTGCATCAATATCTCAGCGTTATGTAAAATGTTTAATTCACGTGATAAAAGCTGTCCATTGGCAAAACAATTATCCACCTGTAAATGATCACAGCGGTTTAGGAAAAAATAATCAGCTGGGGTTATGGGAATAAATCTTAATTTTAAAGCTTGCGAGTCAAAACGGGGTTAATTAATTTCGCTGAACGAAGCGAATTGTTACGTTTCGACAAAATCTGGGGAGGGGAAACCAGCGGGGTTTCTAGAATCCATCTCCTGTCGTCCGTAAGTGAGTACGGATCCGGACTGGGCTTCACTGCAGTTCATGCTGGTTACGAGTGCAGTGCCGCAATCAATCAGCTTCATTGGCTATACAGCCGCTTACTGTTGGCACAGTCCGTCACCGGTGGACACGCAAATTCGGCCCTCCTTATTAAATTGCTTGTTGACATCAATTGGCGAATCCTCCTGCGTCAAATACGAACTGGGAGATATTTTTCCCGAAACAGGAAACAAAAACTACTCTGCCCGGAACGAATAAATCAAATAATAAAGGGACATAACTAGGTTCAAATTCAAAATTGGTTATTTGTTTTAGTAAAGGGGCTATCAAAATATGTGGGTTAGGGTGCCCTATGCGATCTCACATTTAGGCCGCTAACCTATAGTCAAAACTGATGAACCTATCTGTTAAGGAGAGGGGTCCAAAAGTCTTCAGCAATTAAACTAACCGTCTCAAGTGACGTCCCTATCGTAGCCAAATTGAAAATTCATAAATGCTTAGTTCAGAGTGATTCTGAACAACATTTCAAACTAAATCAGCGCGATTTAACGCAGTCCTGATCTGTTTGCAATATTTGCCGCGATTTAATGCTGTCGCAAGGTTTTTGCATATCAGAACGGCCCGATTAAGCATTTGTTTAAAATTTTGAGGGAACTAGTTGACAGAAATCGAGTTTGGCGCGAGTTAACACAAGTCCCAAAATATTTTACTGTCAACATGAAAACTGAAAGTATGGTGTTTTAATATTTTACAGCATTCATGGGCAAATTCAAGAGTTTCTAGTGAGAGTTAACTTCAAGCCAAGGCCTTCTTGAACTTACACATAAACTGGAAAATACCCATATTTCATGGTTAACATTAACTCACTAGCTAATTATGTTCATTG
>JAHWFP010035348.1:0-18147 GCA_023313725.1 Lithobius niger | reverse complement strand
GAAGAACCCAACAAGTGGTTATTAATTGGCCTATCCAGTCAGCCTCTTCAAATGTAATTAGCGGTGTACCACAGGGTTCTGTTCTGGGTTCCCTGCTGTTTATCATATTTCGAAACGATTTGACATGCAGAACAGGAAAATTTTGACGATGATTTAAAGCTTCACTGGGCTATTATCAGGACCCAAGAATGTGTGGGATTGCAAGCGGAGATCGAGTGCGTCTCTACTTGGGCAAAAGGAAGGCAGTTAAAAATACCCATCTCATGTTCTAAATGAAAAAGTTTTCATGTATGGAATCAAAACTATATGCTTTTACCAAACCACCGAAAATGAACACACCTAACACAAAAGACGTGAAAGACCTATAGGTGTTTGGTTTGCATCTGATTGTAGATCGGCAATTTTTCAGCGCTGTTTTAAATCGAGATATCCAAGCTCTGTTTGGTCTCCATACCTATTTAAGGATATTGACCACTTGGAAAAAGTTCAGCGATGGTTTTATGAAGTCATGCGAGCATTACCATAATGTGGAAAGTCTTAAAAATCTTGGTCATGATCCTTTGAAACTTTGTAGACTGGAGACGGATCTTGTCTTGGTATATAATATCCTCCACGGTAACTTATCAATAATTGACCTACCCTCATTTGAAACTAGCCCTGTAACCTGGACAAGAGGCCACAAATTCTAACTTATGCTCCCAAAAGCGAGAATAAAATTTCTTGGCCGTAGGAGTCATCCCAGCATAAAATTCATAAACTGAAGAGATAGTTTCGGCCTCCACAGTTTTAAGCGGTTGTTAAATTTGTCCAACGTAAAGAGGGTTCTTGAAACGGCCAGAATATTGCACAGCAAGCTGACTGTTTATTTTAGGTGAAAGATTGTTTTAAGTTAGTTTTGATCAAATTGGATCAGTTCAGTCTTATATGAACTCTTTTTTCTTTCAGCTTATATTTTATTTAAACTCTCCCACCATCCATGTTGCCGGTTGGGCTCTAGGATTTTTTTTTTAAATTATTCTTATATACATATTTTCTTAATTGTAAATAGCGTCAGTTTTTTTAACTCTTCACCAGACCTGCTTCACGCACTTCAATGTTTTACCTCATGATTTTCGGGCTGGATATAAGTAACCATCCATGATTCTTTACTGACCTGCGTGCAACTTCACCAAACATTCTACAATTATTGTTAATTAAAATACGTTGCATACAGCGTGTTACATAATAAAAATAAAGAATGTCAGATTTACCATGCGCTTAAAGTACCATTTCTTGTCAGTAGGTGTCGTTGTTAGTCAAGTGTGCTTAAACCTAATTTAACTTTTTTTTTTAATTAATTTCTTTTGAGCCTTAAGTCAGCCGAAGCAATTTAATGCTTGTATGGCTGAACCGGCTCAATTTTGAACATTACCAGACTTTTTGAGACGAAGAAATATCTGGTAACGGCAGGAGCCAACCCGGGGATTTTAACCGGGAAACCTCCGATCATCGTAGGGGCCGAAAGATTGTCCAGAATTGGCCAGAATAGTTCCCATAGTCGCTGCAGGAACACGGTAGCCTCTCACACTACCCTGGCTGGCAGTCCTGGCGGGGACTTTCCCAAGATCCCCTTTCCAGGGGTTCGACCAGATCCGCAAACCTCCAACAACCAGGCTGAGCTCTCTCACCGCTCAGCCACGATGACCCCCCCCCCCTTATGCGTATATTTTATGCGTATATTATACAATGACCTACTTTAGGCATATATATTTTTTTTACAGGTGTAGAAAGGCAAAAAAAGGCAAAATTTAACATCTGAAAAATGTAAGAGTTATTATTAAACTGCAGTTATAGATTAACCATGGACAGTAAAACTATTCGGCCCGACCTACAACAATATTAGGAAGGGTACACAAAATGGCCGTCACGACTGGCCCATTTCTTCGAGGTCTATTCGGGAATTGACCAAGCTAATCCACCGCTAATCGCATCTTTTGTAGGGTGAGCCGCGACATCTATTGCGTTGCCAGATAGTGGCCGTTTTTTTAATAATATTTTTAAGTTTTGTGTAGATTTGCGTTACAAATTATATGATCTAAAATGTATTTTTAAACAGTTTTTTTTTAAAGTTATCACTCAGCCACAATTAAGTTATTTCTCTGCGCTTGGAGAAGAAAAAAAAAGACACGTTCGTGTTTCCATAAAGTGTTGCAAGGGGAGGAACGCTGGCATTATGTACTGTCATTGTCGTCCTCGGTTGACAGAAAGCGGCAACAAAATAAATCAATCGCATAAGCGACGTTTTCGGCGGCCATATTGTCCAACCCAACCGCGTATGCTATTTTACATTCAAGATCCAGCCGGTACGGTAGTGGAGCCCTGGGTTAACAAGCAGCCTCTACTGCCAAGAAATAATACTAAAATTTGTAAATCTCAAAGTCTTTCTGTATGTTGTATAAAATGCCACGGATTATCTACAAGAAACGGATTTTATGCCACGGATTTCATACATTATTGTATTAAACAAGTGTAGACAACTTTATCATATTAAAAACTGTTTAAAAACTGGTAAAAGGGACCGCCACGTTCCGAATGAATCGGCCCTTCAAAGGAGTGATATCAAAACACCAAAACATTCGCCAAGTTAAACGCACCGACTAATAGTTCTAAGATTAAATGTAAACTAGAATATTGTGTGTTTCATTTAACGTCCAAATTTTATTCGGTGCGATTAACGTGGCGAATGTTTTGGTCGCTCTCTCCGTGACTCTCTTCTCCCTCTGTCTCGCTTATCGTTCTCTGTCTCTCTCCGTCTTTCTGTGTCTCTCTCCCTTTGTCTCTGTCTTTCTCTACGTCTCTCTCTGTGTCTCCATCTCTCGCTCCGTCTCGCTCTCTCCATGTATTTTTTTGTTTTGTTAGCTATTGTTTGCACGTTTATATCCGTAGTTTTTATTGAAAATTCTAGCTTGGGTTTTCCTCAGGTGATGATGAATTTTTTGCTTAGGCTTTTAAATGATTTAAACTGCGTAAATCTTTAATAATAAACCAGAATATGGTTTGAAACGTTGGCCGTTAGCGTTTGCTAGTTATGTGCATTTTAACAGCCTCCTTCTGTAATTCTGTTGGTTTGTACACCATGAAGGGAATGTTTACCTAGTGACACACAAACGCGCACAGGTGCGAATTACGTAGTGTAGACACACCTAGAAGCCCTGAAGGATCTTGCACCCACGCAGCAAGACTCTTAAGCATCCGGACCGAGTCTTCTTGAGCACACCTTCCAACGACAAACAACTTTAGAACCTTTAGTGTGACACTGTCAATATTGTTTTAATACAAATCACCGCGACGCGCCAGTGAAAATGACCACGGACAAACTGTCCTACGGCCTTGGCGTTGTTGCTGCTTTCGTCTTCCTTTCCTGCTCCCCCTCCCCTCGCACCTCCCCCCTCCCACTAAACGAACCGTCACCACCAACTGCCACTAACTTCAGCGCAAAACAGTCTCCACAACTCGTTACTGTCAGCCCTTATCAGCGTCCCTTCTTAAGAAGTATCGCGAATTAATAGATCGGGGAGCGACGAAAATGGGGTCTGGCGGGAACGAATGCCTCCAAGGCAAACACGATTGATCAACTTAATAGAGTACGGAGCTCGTCCATCAATTCGAATCACTTCCTGGTTTCGTGTTTCGTTTTCCCTTTTTTTCACATGTGAAAGAAATACTTGTGCGAACCAAAGACAGGTGGAACACAAAGCGACGGTTGCTGAAGACTGGTCATCATGGCGGAGATGCTCCTCCAGAGCTTAAAGCCTAAGTATAGAGCAGCGTCAAGTGACGTCATATTGCTACAAGAGAGATACTTGCAAGGGGCACTAGTTTGAAATGGTGGGTTAAACAACGGCACTTCTAGTCAAGCAAAAACCGTTGTTTTCTCCAATCCCTTATGCTGCTTAGGTTGTAATTGGAAAATAAAGATTCCACTTGCTTAAAAATGTCAGCAACTGCCAACAAATCGACAAAAATTGCGCGTTTTAGGTCTACGAAATCCAGTCTAATAGCATTGGCTTCAGTAAGACGCTCTTCTTTTTCCCACCAGCGCACCTTGCAGCTAACCCAGTAACTGGTTCCACCATAGAGTTATATACAATAATACTACCTCGTGTCACAGCCCTGTATAATAATAAACAAATTTACACAAACGTGGAAGGGTGGCAGAAAGGGGATGGGTCCACTAACACTGCCCTTGGTTACGAAAAGGAAGTATCAAAACTAAATAATCACAGGGAGCGCTTCAAATGCCTGTTAAGGGGTTCCTTACGGAGAAGTCGGCGAAACCCAGCAGGGAAGGGAGACCCAACAGTCACCTTGCCAAGGCCATTCCAGCTCGGAATAATCCCGACAGAAAAGAAGTTAGGGCGCGTTTATGCAACGACTCGCCTTTGTATTCTCGCAGCTAAACCATGCGCAATAGCTGTTTGCCGTGACGTCACCATGCTTTAGCCAATGACGAACGAGAACAACGGCTCTTTGGCCGTCTGATTGGACTAGCCCGGTCACGTGATATGCACGTCACAGCAAACAGCCATGGCGTGAAATAATCTGAAATCATCTGAAAGTCCAACATGGCGGCGGATTTAGCTCTGCCAGCTCACAACGAAACGACTCAATAATTGAGTTTAGAAGCGATTGGGAAAATTGTTCCGTCAGGAAGAATTCTTTAACTTACTATCAGGAATTATAAGACTGCGAGCATTTACTCAAACCATGTTGGATTTAGGTAACCCAGGAACTCGTTGTTACCTTCCCAATGACACTTTTACCATCGCGATTAAATTCCAGAGGCGAGTCGTTGGATAAACGTGCCCTGGGTTTACGGCAAGGGCAATTTTCTCGCTCACTAGTTTTTACTTGGTCAATACTAAATCTGCTGGCTGCTTCTCGCCTTTACCGGAGAATGCGGCTCTCGAGTTGTCTATACGTAGTAGCCATGGCTACAACTCGGACGAAGATATTCTGCTTGTGCTTCGCGACACGACGTACGATGCTTGCAACATGACAACGTCGATTTATGACAACAAGAAAACAATGTTTGCTGCAGTGCAAAACGGGGTTCTGAACATCGGCATTCGATGGTTTGTTTTCGAGTCGATGACCCGGAAATGGACGCCATGTTGGTTTTTGAATTCTCGCTGCGAGCAGCTATTTATTCTACCGTTGTCTGATCACTGCTAGAAGCTGTTTTTTTCAGATAGAATAGCAAATTTTGAAAACGGCGTGAAATGACAACAATGTTGTAGCAATGTTTAAAATTACTGTTGCACTTTTGTTCTTTATTCGTATTGTTATTTGTAATACATTTAATTTAGGGCTTCGTCGGGCAGATGACCGGGTGCGGTTAACGCTCGCTAAAACCCTTTGATTTAATTTGTTATGTATTGCCGCATTCATTTAGTAGAAACTGGAAACTAATCGTCAATAAATAACGGTTGACTATCAAATAGCTTTCGGCGAGCGAGAAGGCCTTTTTTCGTAAACGCGCCCTTAGGCTGACAGTCCAAATGTGAGATAGGGAAGGCCAGATTACATTCATGATTCCTGTTGTGCCCATCAAGC
Source organism: Lithobius niger (assembly GCA_023313725.1). Lineage (NCBI taxonomy): Eukaryota > Metazoa > Arthropoda > Chilopoda > Lithobiomorpha > Lithobiidae > Lithobius > Lithobius niger. Next base: position 12,552 of record JAHWFP010035348.1, on the reverse strand, counting down.
GAGGTGCAAAATCAAAGAAAAGGAGATCAACCCTGACAAGGCCCCTAAGAATCTTAATCGACCAAGACAAGATCGAACCAGAGTCTGCAAAGCTCCAACAACTCTGCCCAGTTCTGCGCAGACGTTCACCGCACCCGAGGTTACAAAACCGTGGTAGACTTTTCGTAAAACGGCGCTGGATTTTCTCAACGCGATCGATGTCGTCAGCCAAGTGTGGGGATCAAACAAGAGAGGCGTACTCAAGGATAGGACTCAGGAAGAACGTAAACACCTATAGGCCTTAGTAGGGTGTTCATCAGAGATAAAACAACAATGTACAATGGCTGATCTGGAATGTGCTGGAGCAGAGATTTTCCTGAATTGAAGGGGTGGTTTCCGGTTGCCGGATAACCACACCCTAAGGTCACACATTTCATGAGTGGAAGAAAGTAATTAATACACATCCCCAAAAATTCTATTCATTCCTTTCGATTACCAGTAAAACATTCACGATAACGTTTTTTTGCAGCGATATGTACGAGTACGGCATTCGTGTGTTGATGGCCGCGGCCATTTTTTTGGATGCTGATCGGTAGTTATCTCTGTGCTAATTCGCTAGAACGCTGTTTATTTTCGTCTTCTAGCGATAGTGAATATAGGCCTTTAGCAAACTTCTGCAAATGCTGCAACACTGCAAAAAAAAAGATGGAAGGGTAGTTCCCCCCCCCCCCCCCTCCAACCACCACACCCAGGAGACCAAACGTTTATCGCCGCCAGGGTCAACAGTCACCAGGCCGCCCTTGCGTCTGACAGGACCCCAAGTGTCCAGTATTTCCTCGAAGCAGTAAGATTGTTTTTGTGCCAATGCTCAGCCACTAAGCCCATTAAATTGTTTTACAAACCATAACTTAAGAAAATTTTCAAATTAAATACTCCTCAACATTTTTGTTTCATGGTACGGAAGGAAGGATAACACCGTAGATTAAAAAATTAACTGGTCATCGTGGCTGAGCGATGAGAGAGCTCAGCCTGGTTGCTGGAGGTTTGCGGACCTGGTCGAACCCCTGGAAAGGGCACCTCGGCAAAGTCCCCGCCAGGACTGCCAGACAGGATAGCGTGAGAAGTTACCATGCTTCTTCAGCGGCTATGGGAACTATTCTGGCCAATTCTGGCCAATCTTTCGGCGCCTACGATGATCGGAGGTTTCCCGGATCGAATCCCCAGGTTGGCACCTCCCTTTACTAGATATTTCTTCTTCTCTAAAAAGTCTGTTAATGTTCAAAATTGATCCGGTTTAGCCACATGAGCGTTGAATTGCTTCGGCTGACTTAGGGCTCAAAAGAAATCAATTAAAAAACAAACTAGATACCGCATCTTACCTCTTCCAGTCTACACGGGGCCCTGGTGTAGTTGCGGCTACTAATACCAGGGGTATTGCCTGAGAATAACCAATAAGGCAAAGCAATATGAGAGGTATTAGTAGCTTAATACCGTTACCGCTAGGGCCTCGCGTCGACTTGGAAGAGATAAGATGCTATATCTAGTTAATTTTCTAATCTACGACACGGTAGAATATATATAGGTATTGCCACTCTTTCTCTGACAACGCTAAGTACCTCTGACAGTCTCTGACAGTCTCTGACAGTACCTGCTTTCAACATTTGCCACCAGAGGTTGCTGTCGTCAAGTAACAGGAAGCGCAAAACATCATGGGACTCGAAACTATTTAGTGTCACTAAATCAAATTGATCACGATAAGAATACAAAATTAATCGCTTAAAAACTGTCCTAAGTCAGATGTGGACATTAAGATAATTTTGAGATAGATCAGAACTGTCTGATCAAGTTTTACTTTTTTAAAATCCAACATTCAATTTTAAAACGGGTTGTAGTTACGAGTGGCGCTAAGTATAACACATGGTTTTGTGTTTTGCGCTTAGGCTTAAGCTTTTTCCCGTGGTTCCATCAGTTGCTTGTAACGAACTGAACGGTTCGAATCGAAAACAGAAAAAAGACCTTCAGTTTCGGATGTTGCCCACGTACGAGTATTTCGCTAATTTCCGAAGGTATTGTCGCTATTGCCATAGTTACAACGGTAACGATGCCGCCATTTTTTATTTCAAGTTTCGCCTCCTACGAGAACCTGACTAGTGCTGCCGTCTGGTGCCGTTGACGGAAGCAGGTATTGTTTTATTCCACGTTTTCAAAAAAAGCGTCACTACCTATACTAATCTACCCTGATCTACGATAACACTTGAGCGCCTAACCAGACCAAATCCTTCGTGTTAAACCTTCACGCATGCGTAGTACGTATCTTGGCGTGTGTGGTCGAGCGTTCCGTTCTTTTCGTATGTGTTTGTGGTGTTGTTAATGTTTGGTTATGTTAGGTCAGTTGTTTTAGGTTAGGTTACGCAAACGAGTTTCAACCTTAGGTTCGAAAAGAAATAAGCAAACAACGCTATCGTATCGACCCACCTCGCTTGATCATGCCTGGACCTCCAAAACTTCAATAAGTCGTTAGTTAACAAGGAAGATTTGGTCTGTGGCTAAGCGGCTAGAGGCTAACACGCCCTAACCCTCTATTCGAAAGCGCCATTATTTTCAATGAGAATTTATTTCACAGTTTCGGGTTTTTTTTGAATTTTTTTTACAGAATCCATAACGCTAACGTCTTTGCTCAAGTGAAAATAAACCCATAAATACGTCGAATGTGCACTACATAAAACAGTGGTAAGTTGAAGGAAATCTGAATTATTGGAAAACACGGGGAAGAAATCATGAACAAACGAACGTAAACCGCAATGGTCGGGAGTGAGGGGGGGGGGCCGGCCCGGACGAGGCTTGAAATTTATGTTCACTGAATCCCTCTGGCGGCGCGGAACGACATTTACAATCACGATGCCACAATAAAGTGGCGAGAGCAATAATAGGATTTTAAGGAGTCTGTTTTCGTGGCTTTCCGGACAGATTCAATCCATGTTTACGAAAATCGTCCCATTCAAACGGATCGTAAATACTTCAACGATACAGCAAAATTGTGAAACGAAAGGCACGCTCGGTTGAGGTAACTAAACAAGCGTATTTGTGATCGATTAGTTTAGAATGTATATGCTGAAATGAAATAGAATAAAATACAATTTTGCAGCAAGAAAGAGCTATAGGGACAGAGTCGAAATATATTGGGCATCCTCCACCACTGAATTCATATTTCAAGATAAGACAGGTCAGAAAATGACCAAGTTCAACACAATCGAAATCATTTCAAAACAAGCGGTACTGGTGACTGTCTAGTCGCATCCGGTCTTCTGTAACTTTACGCCCGTTTTGAAAATGTTGAAACGCACACCTCTATCACGCATTGCGACAGCGATCTTTATTACATAATCTAAAAGTATAACCATCACAATTGCCGGTTACAATGTGTTAGCTTTTAGGTCTAATTTTTAGCTGCCGTTTTAATTTCGCAAGTAGCCGATCACCGGGAGAACTTTGTTCGATAATAGGTCGATTCATCTCATCCAGGTTAACACGGTGTCAGAACTATTTTAAATTTTAATAATATAGTTTATTACCACATATAACGGCTTTAAGTTCACTTAGAAATAAAGCTCTATTGTGTGTCATTGACGAAGTCCTTTTGTTTTTACGGTTGCGTGTGTTCCTATGGTGATTAAATGCGACGATCAAATGTTATTATTTGATTGAGTCACGTCAAGAAAGTTTATTGGCTACAAGGAAGCCACGACGTTTTAATTTGCCGTGTTTTTCAATTTATTTTTGGTCGCTGTTTCTAAGGGTGAACATCGTTTGTCTCTAGCTCTTATCGTTCTGAAGTTGAAAAAGGGGGACAGACGGACAAAGTCGTTGCAATAGTTTTCTCAGCCGTTTCGGCTGTACAAAAGACGCTAACATGAGATTCATCCAAACTCAAATTTTCTGTAAAATACTGAGAGGAAATTGGAGGAAACCTCATCGGATGGGAGGGAATTCCAGGTCGGAAAAATAACTGGATTGGAAAATCAAGTTTGTGCGTTTTCTTTTTGGAAACTTACGATTACTTAAGTATTAAAAGAATATCTATCAACACATGTATTATGCAAGTAGTAAATGTAGACATTTAAAGGTTTTTAACCAGTTTTTTCCAGTTATTATACCAGTCTATTACGCCAGTCATTCTACCGGTTTATGTAGAAGTTAAAAAGGATTTTTACATCAGGATAGTTTCCATGGCAAATTGACAGTGGCGAGTACCGGGGGGGGGGATGATTTTGTCCCTAAACGGTACGAGGACACATAGGCACCCCAATTTAGGCACTGGACAAATAGGAACTCGGAAAAATAGGCACCCGGACTTATATGTAGACACCGGACAAATAGGCACGAAGCTATAAAAAAAATTACTCAATTGAAATGGATTGCCTTCAAATTGGGGGGAGGGGGGGATTAGGGGAGAAAAACGTTTGCTATAAAATGTTCGTGGGTTGTAGCGTTCAAAACTGCTAAAGATTTGTTGGCATCTCGATTACACTAGCATCTCTGATGTTATGTGTTAGCCGCAGCGAGCGCGTTAGCTCGAGCGAGTCAGCGTAATTTGAAACATTAATTCACCGCAAAAAATTTCGAAAGAAAGTGAAAAAAATCCCCCTTCCTCTCAACGGTGCTACACGAATAAGTGTCCCAGATTTAAAACAAACAATACAGAATATGAGGGCAATCCATCCCAATGAAAAAAGAAAATAATAAAAAACGTCAGTAGTATTGTTACACCGAAATTTTTTGTTGTATAGGGTTGAGTTAGATTGCTTAGTACTAACAATGCTACACTTCGGTGTACAAACCTGCCTCGTAACTGATTCAGTGCTATTCGAGATTTCAGTCTGTAACAGTTCCAATGCAATTCGAGTTTGAAGATTTCAAAATTTTTCCCGTAACAGATTTCAATGCTGAGGCGAGCCTACCATGACGTTGTTGTGTGCAGATTAGTATTGGCCTAACGCTCGGCAATGTTGCGCGCGTCGTAACAGATTTCAATGCTGAGCGAGCTAACGTGAGTTGTGCGCGCGGCAGTATTGCGGGTGTAGGCTAGTGTTCTGCGCGCGCGGCGAGTTGAGTGTGTTGGAGGAGAGGGGGGAAAGAGAGGCATGCAGTGAGCGCTTGACTATAGTTTTAAAGATATTTTGTTGCGTTCAACTGGTTGTCAAACAAAATTGTCTATAAGGAAAGACAATTTGTTGATAACTATAACGCTTTTTAATATAGATTCTATTATTAAAAATGAATCAGAGATGAGTCAAATGACTCAAAAATATATATTACGAGTAAAAACTAACTTACAGTCTAACTCAAAAATATATATTACGAGTAAAAACTAACTTACAGGCTAACTTAAAATTATGGAAGAGAGAAAATGGAAGAATTTTAATAAACAAAAGATAAAGGTAGGACTTTTTTATCAACGAAGCTAAAGGGTAGTTAAAAATAAAAAAAAAGAGGATGGGGTAGATAGCCTAAGTCCTTCAAATTGCGTTTAGATTCATTAAAGTTATATCGTTGGGCCCGTCACGATGAATGTTGTTTAAAGGATTGTTTTTCAATTCTTTAAAAATACCTTCGGCAATGGCATTGCAATGTTCAGTATCATGATGATTCCACCCGCGAATATGATGTAGCAACCCAATTTCGCATTCTAGGCTGTGAAGATAAGTATGCTGCATTAATAACATACTGATGAACCAGGCGCGGCGCATTCGCACGGTACCTAGTATTAGTTCTTGTAGCCTAGTTTCCGTCATCCCGTTCGGAAAGACGGGATTTTTAAAAACTTCCTCCGTTCTCACTGATGGAAGTACGTTTCTAATAGGTCTTTCCGCTGCTGGGACATCGCCATTTTCATTCAGGTTGTCTGGCGGAGGGTAGCAACCAACAATCTCGTAGCATTGTTCAAACAACTGTTGTTGACGTTGAGCTCCGAGCGCTGAGCGCAATTGTAGAGCGAGCTGTTGTTTCATCCATTTCCGCTTCTTAGTTTTGACAATCGACTGCCATTTGTTTCTCTTACCTTTACGAGAATGCTTCTTCCATTTTCGCGATGTAATAATCCCAGTACTAGTGCTAGGTATGGCTTCAGCTTGTGCCGAAATCGATGGGTTAGGGCTACTTTTTGTCAAATCCGGGGTGGGTAGGCCTACTTCCGTACTAGTTTGTGATACATCATTTGAATCTACTTCCCCATTGGACTCGTTGCTCTCTTCCGACGAAATCGATGGGCCAAGGCTGACTATATCGTCAATTTCCGAAGTTGTATCTGACTCACCCCTTCCTCTCGACGGCGGACTAAAGCTGGCAGCGCTATCAATTTGGTCGTTTTCAGAATCCGACTCCACGTCCGAACCGAGCTCGCTTGGCGACGCAGGGCTGTAATCCATACCGTTTAGTTGAAAATAAACGGACTGAATAGATTTCTTCTACTGCGAACGTAGGCTAAATAATAATAATAAAAAAACAAAAAGAATATTCGTAGGGTACGCCTCTTTCTACCCTTAAGGCTACGAGCGGCTTCCTTTTTACTTGTCCTAATTTATCTAGAAAAGTTTGCGAATGGGCGAGTGTATTATTTTTTGCTCATTAGTTTTGTGTGGGTGTAACGCGTTTCGCCCTTACCCCATGAGCGAAGTAAAGTTATCTTTTAGGTTCGTCATACGAACGTGCTTAGCATTTTTTCTCATCTTATATGAAGTCCGCACCTCCCAGTTTTAAAACACATGCACAAAAGTGTTCCCACCCAAAACATTAGCGTAGATGGCGGGGGGGGGGGGAAGAACGGAGGCTTATTAAAATTCACTATCCACCCAGGCTATACATCCATAAATGGTCACGAATTTGGTTTCATTGGTCTAGCTCATACTATATTGCTTACATAAAAAATAAATACCTTAGCTTAAGTACGCACCAAACCTTCAGGTGTGCGCTTATTAAAATTCACTGTCCTGAGGGCTGTACATTCCTAAATGATCACGAATTGTGTTTCAGTCGTTCTCATTGGTTAACTCCATAATATATCACTGTTATAAAAAATAAATTGTCTGTACAAACTCTTACAAAAAATAAATAAGGGACAGCAAGTTCTTTAATATTCACCTTTCCCTCCCCGGATGCAGGTAATTACGAGTTGCTTTCCCACACATCCGGCTGAATTATTATACATGCCGATCATAAAAAAATCAAACATGCATTTCTGCTGTAGGCAAGTTGGCTCGCCGTAAAAGGCGTGGGAAAGCGTATTTTGCATCCGATTGGTCAGATGCATAAATTCCTACGTACGGCCGAACCGTATAAATACTGGCCCCCAACCTTCGTGCGGCCAACCATTTTTCGCCCGGGACACGGACTCAACCTCTCCGACTAAATGTAAGTAATAGATATATCTTAGTTTTTTTAATTTACAAAAAGTTTAATATTTTTTTATTTAGACCTAGTGGGTTAGCGCTACATTCTAAAATAAGTACGTGTGTTTTTTCTTTTTACTTAGAAAATATAAATCCCACTCAAAATATGGCAGACGCAGAACAACTGTATCCCACTCAAAAAATGGCAGACGTAGAACAAGTAGTTGAAAAGCAACAACAAGCTATCTTTTTAGGGGGTGATACTTATATACAGGCCTCCTCGTTCATGGGGAAATGTTACATACACATACGAAAAATGGTCATCCCAGCCAGCGCTCTTTGGCCGTCCCGTAACGGAGTAACGCTCGACGTAGAGGCTTGGCAGGATTATATTCGAGTAAAGGATGCACTCAACGAAATATTTTTAAGCAGAGAGAACGATGGTGCTTTTACACGTACATGGCCGCTCGGAAAAAGGGTTAAACTTATTCTGAACAGGCATTCAAATTTCTACAAAACAACACTACTTTTCCTCAAAGACGACGGAAAAAATATAGTTCTGGACCAAAAACAGTTTGGCGGTCTCTTAAGTTATCAACATTGTATTACAGAGAGGGTCAATGAAATTGTTGTTGAATTAGAGGGGGGTTCGCAAGTTTAAAAATGTATTTATTTCTCTCTCTCTCTCTCTCTCACTTTCTTCCACAGTTGCGATGGATTACTACGTCGACACGTTTCCACTTTCTGGGTTGAACACACTGCGTGTAAAGCCTTCCGTAACTGGCATTCAAATTATTATTGGCCGTCCGTCCAAAAGCGTGACCATTACTCAACAGGAATGGATAGCAATTATAAATAAAATATACAACCGTGAAGCTGGTCAACAGTTAGATCTGAAGGTTGGCGAGTTGCATTGTAAATTGGCTGCCGAAAATGTTATTTCCCTGAAAGCTAGAGGTTGTAGTGTCGTAGTTAACGAATTGGATTTTTTGCATCTTAAATACTTGATGCCACTCGTGAGCGAGACAATTGCTACGCTACACCGGAAAATAATGAACACTCTTAGTGGGGTTAATGAGTGTGCTTTGCAGTCAGCCCACGCCCAACCTTCCACCAGCCTGCCTGCAGCTCGCAAGCGGAAAGACGACTTTAAATCAAAACCAGCGAAAAAAATTTGTAAGTCGGCGGCAGAATGCCCTCCAGCCAGCCCATCTCAAGCGAGCGATATCGTTGAAATTATTGAAGCTACAATAGTGGAAGAAAATAAAGACGAATGTGGAAAATGTCTTCAAGAAATTGCACATTCTATGTGCGAAACTGTTACAGATTTTCGCAAGGATTGTCCAGGTTGTGAAAAAAATTCCCTTTCGCAAAAAAACCACGCTTGCATTTTACACCCAAAAGCGTTTAAATGTAAACAACTATAATTTTTCTCTTCATTTTCCACCCAGTTTGTCCTCCAGCGTCGCTAACGCAAAGTCAGTGGGGAGGAAAAAAAAAAAAAAAAAAAAAAAAAAATGACAGCCCACAACCTTCTTACAGCTCCGAGCCAGAACAGGTGATTAATAACGAAGCATTTAGCATTACTAAATGTCGCGGTAAAAGGAATAAAAAATTCAAAACAACGGCAATAGTATACGAGGTCAAACTTAAACCGGTAACTCCTCAGTATTTATCTGACAACGGACTAGACCCATTGCAGTACATTGATAATTTATTCGAGCAAATTTTCGACCGAGTCCTATCTACTGTCCATTCTCACGATTTGGTAGGAGTGACAATTTGCGGGGATGGATTAGAACACTGCTTGTTTCTTCCTTTTATTAAAAAGCAAAACTTCCTAGTTGAGAATTTGTTAGTTTTATTTCTAAAACTGAACCAGTCAGCAAAAAAGTTTAGACATTTTTTCAAAATGGGAGGTTAAAATAACAGTTATCGATACAGCAGACGGTTCTGGCACGTTTCCCAAGAAAAAACAGGCACGCACGAACGTTTCCCTTTGGTTGGAATCGGGTTCCCACTCTTCCATCATTTATATCAAGAATGATGAAGACAATCTCTGCCTATCTCGTAGTTTGGCGGTCTGTATGGCTCACTGGGATGATCGACCTTTGTACAAGAAACTGCGAAACTCCTCCCAACTCCAAAAACAACTTGGGATACAACTCCACGAAGTCGCGTCAGTAGCGCTTCGCCCTGACGGGTACAGTTTAGTAGATTTGAATGAATTTCAAAACTATTTGTCAACTCTCGATTTTCAGATCGTGGTATTCGAAAGGGTAGGAACTAAGTGTCAAATTGTATACGAAGGGTCACCGGGTCGGAAAAGAATATATCTGTTTCTACACAACTCTCACTATGTCGGAGTCCTTAAACCTAGGTTCTTGTTCGGTAGTCGTTTCTTTTGCCACGTATGCATGCGTCCTTACAGTCACAAAAACCGCCACAGTTGTAAACGGTTTAAGTGCTTCAGTTGTCACAGTCCCAAATACCGGTGCTTCCTCAAACAATGGATCCAATGTCCTATTTGCAACCGACTTTTTCGCAATAGTGACTGTTTCAACAGACATTTTTCCATCCAGCCACCCTTTAAAAAGGCATCCGTTTGTAGATCTCTACACAAGTGTAAGATTTGTTCTTTGACATATCAAGGCGTCCGAAACACATCCCATCACTGCGGAAAAAGACGGTGCAAAGTTTGCAAGCAATGGGTTCTGCCTGAACACCGCTGTTATATTCAACCATTACCCATGCCGAGAAGAAGGGTAAAACCAGCTCGATTTATAGCTTACGATTTTGAAACGACGCAAAATAAAAGGGTGCTTGACCACAACGACAAAGAATTTTTCCTCCACGAAGTAAATCTCGCAGTTGCCAACATAGCCTGCGAAGCGTGTTTTACTTCCGACAGTTGTACGTTATGTGGTGAAAAAGTCGTCGTTTTCGCCAATGGCAATAGCACTTTGGACGAATTCTGCGAGTGGTTGTTTACAACGCATGGTAATGATGCGGACGCATGCGCAGTCGCGCATGCAGCTTCGGGATTTGATTTAATATTAATCGTGCGCTGGGCGCTAGATCGTGGTATTAAGCCGTCTTCAATCATTCACAGTGGTAATAAAATCCTCACGGCAAAGGTGGAAGGGCTACGTTTTATTGACTCCTACAGATTCATGCCACTAAGCCTAGCTAAATTGCCAGCTAGTTTGGGTTTGGACGCCTCGGTTCGAAAAGGAGTATTTCCACATTTCTACAACCGCCCTAGCAACTACAACTACGTAGGACCCATTCCGGACTTGGAATTTTACGATGTAGACAGTCTCTCACCTGCAGGTAGGAAAGATCTAATACAGTGGCATTCTGAACAGAGAGACAGCGGTGTTGTTTTCGATTTCAAGAAAGAACTAATTGCTTATTGCAGCAACGATGTTGCCGTTTTGATGGCCTGTTGCGTTAAATTCAGGGAGTTGATACACGATATATGCCCATTTTTGGAACCGTTACATACCTGTATATCTCTCCCTCAGCTGGCCATGACATTGTTCAGAACGTTATACTTGCGCAAAAATACCATCGCCTGCATCGGGTCCCACGGCCAGCACCCTGCCAGGCAATACTCGAGAGAAGGCATAATATGGCTGAGTTGGGAAGCTACTCAGCGCGGTATTTTTATTCAACACGCTGCGAACGGCGGTGAAGTCAAACTCGGAAATGGGAAATGGACGGTGGACGGTTTCAGCTCGGCCGAGAACATCGTCTTCGAGTACCACGGCTGCATGAGCACAGGTTGCCCCACATGTGTACCGAACCGACTGCAGAAATTACCGTTTAATCAGCTTTCTGCTCAAGATGCGTACGAAAAAAGCATCATCCGTCGCAAAGCGCTGGAAGAAATATTACACATGAAATATGTCTGCAAATGGGCGTGCGAATTTCACGAAGATGTTAAAAAAAATCCCGAATTAGAAGCGTTCGTGAAGTCTTTCCCGTCACTCCCCTCTGTCCTACAACCTCGTGAGGCATACTGCGGCGGACGGGTCTCCACTTTTAAACACTTACATTCCGTACGGCCGAACGAGCGAATTGTTGCCCAGGACATTACTAGCCTTTATCCGGCTTGCATGTTGTTTCAACGTTTTCCTACGGGGCTATATCAAATCATTACAGAGTTTGGAGGTAGTACTAACATCGAGGCCTACTTCGGACTCATTAGAGCTGTTGTACTGGCTCCGCGCCGATTATTTATTCCGTCTCTTCCTCTCAAACACAACAAGAAACTCTTCTTTCCCCTGTGTAGAAGCTGTTTGGACGATCCTCCTCCACCGCCACACTACGTATGCAAACATAACGACGTGCAGAGAGCGTTCGAAGGCACTTTTGTCAGCCCCGAGTTGCAGCAAGCGGTGAAAGACGGTTATCAGATTGTACGCCTGTTGTGTGTGTACCACTTTCCACAGAGCGAGCAGTACGATTTCGAACACAATGCTGGCGGGGTGTTTACTGGATACATTCAAACATTCTACGCTCAAAAGCTGGAATGCGAAGGGTACCCCAAAGATTGTATCACGGAAGCTGAGAAAAAAAGCTATATCGATCGTGTGTATCAAAATGAGAAGATTGTCCTGAACCCTAATATGTTCGGGGTTCAGGACGGCGGCAGGCTCATAGCGAAGGCACTTCTGAATAGTTTATCGGGCAAGATAGCGCAAAGAGAAGACCAAATATCGACGAAATACTTCGAGGAGCCGAGGGAGTTTTTCAAATTTGTACTGAATGCGACAGAAAGGATTACTGATGTAGACTTTGAAGGTGATTTAGCGCTAGTTAGGTACAGACCCGATACAAATTTGAGCGAAGGGAATGCGGCAGTAAACGTAGTTGTTTCTGCATTTATCACATGTTATGGACGTTTACGTTTACTCAAGATATTAAGACAGTACGAACCCGGACGTCAGCTATACTGCGACACTGACAGTGTAATTGCCGTACATGTAAGTACTTTACCGACACCGCAGAACGACCTACGGCTAGGCAGTCTAACCAACGACTTGGCATCATTCGGTCCCAACGCTTATATCACCGATTTTTGTAGCAACGGTGCCAAAAATTACGGCTATCTCGTTCATACCGAAGAGGGTACGAAACAAGTTATTAAAATCCGGGGGTTCACGTTGAGCTTCCGCAATGG
>JAHWFP010035347.1:10516-27109 GCA_023313725.1 Lithobius niger | reverse complement strand
AAGACGGCGGACTGATACCTGAATACCAGCATTCGATGGTTTGTTTTTCGATTCGATAACCCCGAAATGTACGGACAAGTTGTCGCCATGTTGGAATTTGAATTCTCGCTGCGAGCAGCTGTTTATTCTACCGTCGTCTGCTCAAAGCCAGAAGCTGTTCTTTGTAAGTTCCGGCATTCGAAAACAAACCATCGAATGCTCGCATTCTGATATCAATTCGCCGTCTTGGGCTGCAGTAAAAATTGTTTTCTTGTTGCTACGGTCGTACTTCGTGTCACGCTGCACGAGGAGAGAATCCGCATCCGCATCATTGCCTTGGTTACTACGTATAGACAACTCGAAAGCCGCATGCTCTGGTAAAGGCTACAATCAGCCAGCAGATTTTGTATTAACCAAGTCAAATCTAGTGAGTGAGAAAATTGTCGTTGCGTAAACCCACCCTAACAGAATTTCTTTTTGTTTGTTGCAGATGTTTTTATCTAAAGTCACATTTAACATGACTAAACCAACCATCGCCCTCACCGTTGCGTTATTAGCCTGTCTCGCTATTGGGTTGACAGTAGCAGAAGAAGTCAGCAACGACACGTCAAGAGACGCCAGCTACGCCTTGATAGCCAAAGCCGTTGGCCGAGTGATAAAAGGAATGGAAACCATGGTCAACACCTTCGTTTTCGACCCCTCATTCCGAGATCATCTCTTCCTCATCCAAAAGGATGTGTGTTCATCGTTTGCGGAAGCGCTTCTTTGCTACCGATCGTCCACTATCGACTTCAAGTTCACGCCGTCAGTCGTCCACGTTGTCCGAGACGTCGCTGCCGAACTCGTCAATGTTCTCGACAGCGATGCAGTGGTAGCCGAGAAAGATGGCGGACCTATTCTCGACTTCGCCAACCAACTCGTCCACGTCTTTGCCAAACGCCCCGATCTTGGCAGAGCCGCAACCGAATCCTTCATTACGTTTTACAAAGCAGCCAGTATTGGATGCGATTGCTTCCAGGCTAGGTTACTCGAAAAGAGAGCCGACTTCTTCTTCCTTTTCCGTCCGTTTATCGAGTCTATACGTCACTTTATGGCTTTGCCTTTGGCTATATTCACCGGATTTATGGAGTAAAGTCCTAAACCATAGCTTAATTCCCATATGTATAAGGCTTAACGTTAGAAATTGGACGCGTCGATCGTCCATTTAACCCCGATTTTGCCACCACTCGGAAAATGAACTATTCTAGCATGCAGACTAAACTGTAAAAGATACTCGTGATGCGCGATACGCGGAATTTGAATTTGAATTTATTCATACTGAGCATATTGAACGTTTCACGTTATTCGTTCACTCTACAACTTAAATCCATAACTTAACCTAACCCGGCATTCCGTGCACATCCATAATTCCATATTTCCATAAGACTTACACGTTCTGACAATGTTACACTTTCTTACAAACTTCCAAGTTGGGACTACCCCTTCACCTGACCTTAATATCCACACAGTTCCACCTACCATCGTGACGTCCACAGTCTCCCTCTGCGTCAACTTCTAGCAGGATTTTGATAGGCGGATTTTAAAGTTAAAACACTGCATTGACACCAAATTATTAAAGTTAAACAACAATGGCTTCTTGCTACGTATGTACCTCTTTGTCCACTCGACGACGAAACAAATCCTCCGGGGGTTTTATTTCACGAATTTCAAGCAGAAGATGAACCAAGGTACTGTATAATTACGCTACCGCGTTTTCTATTCTCATTAAAAATGTGTTAAAACGATCCTTTGACGTAGCAGTAAATCGTCCGAGCACTTCAAGAATAGTCACCATTACCGTAAAATAATATTCGTTTAGTGCTGCAACACCGGTAAATCTAATAATGAAAAGATTACCACGTTTTTGTGCGTCCCGCTAACACTAATCAATGCTATGATTTGGGGTAGTTCGTTCTTGTGCTTTCACTTCAGTGCATCTCTTGGACGACGCGTCTCGCATGCTACGTGAAACCGAGCGTTAAGCCTTTTATATACAGGAAAGTACGCCGAACCAGACTGGCTGCTCGCGGCTGCATGGCGTTACAGGATGGTGTACCAAAGAAGTCAAAATCGATTGATAAACGCAACACCAACCGCATGATTGCAGCAATTTTAACCATGTGGGCACGTGTAGTGACTCATATCTCGAACGAAACTCTTGTCTGTCTGTTTACGGGTTAAGTTGTGACCAAACTGGCTTGAAATCGGACGCGATAAGAAGCGGTATGAAGCCCGAAAGATGACAAACTTTACCTACTGGTTGATAAGACAACCACGTTAGAAAGTAGGGATTGTGACATCTTTGGCGCTTCATGATGCGTCGTGCTGCTTCAAATTTTGTTCTTTCTGTTTTGAGTTTAAAGCCACTACCGGAGTGGCTTGAATCTAATGCTGCACGAAGTGAAAAGACTTAACAATAAATGGGTCTCAGTTTTGAGCACCCAGCTTATAATGGAGTAGTTTTGACATTTTGGTACATCATTTATATACGCACACGTATACGTATACGCGTCTGTAGCTTCATATTTCTGTTTGTCCGAATTTGCATTAAGGTTCGACGTATTTGTTTGGCATGCCGACTTTTGTTCGTGTGAATTTAATTTTTAGATCTATTTTTAGTGCTACGATGTATACGAAGTGGAGTTTGATGCAATCGTTTTTGATACATTTTATTATTAACCAATTATGTAAGATGAACTATTGTAATGTTTCATACATTTCATTATTAAAAGTATACGTTAGTGAATCTTAATTTATCATTACGTCGTTCTGTAATCGTTATTTTGTTCAATTTTTCTTCATTCGTGTTACCAGGAGAAAGGAGAGCTTAGTGTGATGTTTCGTAATTTTGTCTACAGTGGTGCATGATGAATAAGTAGAGGCAATGTATGTCCTTTTAAGTCAGGGGTGTTCACAGTGCTGCAAGAATACGTTGGTATTGCGGTCACCAAATGTCGGAGACTGTTTGAGGTGTGGGGCATTTCGTTAGCGTAGTTCTCAGCCCAATATTGTTAAACAATTGGTGTTTTTTTAAAAACCAATTGTTTAACAATAATGGGCTGAGAACTACGCTATCGAAATGACCCCCACCTCAAAGTCTCCGACCGGTTAAAAATTAGTTAGTCAATACAACAAAAAAATTATATATTAGTAATAGAACGAGTGGTCATGATAATTTCAGAGACAACCTATACGTATAAAATACTCCGTGGCGGCTTTCCGCTAACTTTTTGCCCCCCTTTGTACATGTGAAAAATACCACGCGTTCTTCGCTTCGGTTAGTTCAAGTACGCATGCAGCTGCAGTCAATAGCGCTGAATTTCGTTTCTTCAAGCCAAGGCCAACTGGGGTAGCAGTTCTGTGGCTCGTCCGTCGTGGTGCATGCCAGAACTCCCACAGGCCGATAAGTTATTGCCTCTTCTTAGCGTTGCTTTCGTAAAATAAGATAACTGAATCAACTGGTTTGGAGCCCGAAACCAAAACACGCAGTGTCTCCCAGACGATCTTGTCCTATAGAGCAGTGACATTTGCCACCATATTGGCACCAATTGGCACCAGTATGGGTTTTGGAGGGCATAACTACAAGGTGCACTACACAAAAATGGAGGGAAAAACAACGGACGAGCGGATTTCTTAGGCTTAAAATAACGTTGTTTTCTCCAACAACAAAAATCGCGCGGTTTAGGTCTAAGAAATCACTCTTCACAGCATCGGTTTCAGTATGACGCCCTCCTGTTTCTCTCTGCTGTGTCCCTTGCAGCTAACCCATTAAGGCTCCACCATAGAGTTATACACAATAATACTACGTCGTGTCACAGCTCTATAGGGCAGTGACACGACGTAGTATTATTGTGTATAACGCTATGGTGGAGCCAGTAACTGGGTTAGCTGCAAGGAGCACTGGAGGGAGAAAGGCAGATCGTCTTATTGAAGCCAATGCTATTAGACTGGATTTCTTAAGCCTATAACGCGCGATTTTTGTTGTTGGAGAAAGCAACGGTTTTTTAAGCCTAAGAAATCCGCTCTCAAAGCAGTGTCTTGACTAGAAGTGCCGTTGTTTTCCGTTACATTTTAATCTAGTGCACCTTGTAGCTATTACCTCCAAATGGTGTCTCGTGGCCAAAATGACGTCACTTGACGCTGCTCTATTCGGTGCAATAAGATGTTAGAATTATGGCGTTATGTAGCAAACTACGTTGTCGAACGCAGTGCAATTTAATTGTGCCTCGAACTAATCCGTATAGCTAAAATTAAATTAATTTTGTTTCAATTCCTTAAAAACCGAGACGCAGACCTTTCCACGCAGAAGAGACAGATCCAGCGGCTGTAACGTCAGTGCAAGCACGAGCACCGTACTGAGCCTTCTCAGTGCGAATAAATGAAAGCCGACTCTAAAGACGTGGCACGGTAAGACAGCCAAAGAGCTGTCGATAGGTTTATCTTCCATTTCCTGTACGATTGTCGCCTGTCTCAAAATCGCAGTGGTACACGCCATGGTACACCAAACAGGTTTTCCCCGGTTGGAGTAGACAACGTGACTTCTCCAACTAGGAGCCACAAGGTACAGTATCGGACATTAAATTTTACCCACTTCTAAAGGCGCAGTAGTTTCCATCTCATCGCTTAACTGTTTCTGGTGCAACAATAGCTTACATGCACAGTGAACTATTGTTTATAGTTCGAACAAGTTGGTGAGCTGATGCGACTTCATTGTTGTATTCACGGTTCATCACAAAGAACTAGTAGCCAGCGAAAATAAATATGGCGCGTGCATTGGTATTGTTTCTTATTTTTTTATTGATTTGCGGCGCGAAACAGAAAGGAGCTTCCCGTCTTAAGCATTTATCGGACTGTGTCCACGATAACTTACAATCATTGTATGCCCTATTTGTGGATTTAAATTTGTGAATTTAAGTTTAAATTGATTTGCCGTGCGAAACAGAAAGGAGCTTCCCGTCTTAAGCATGTGTCGGCCTGCCACCGAAAACGAAACAATGAATGACCAACAATGCAATTCCTTGACAGGAGAAAGTACTGCATAAACGTGCACTACAGCGAAGCCAACTTTTTAGGTGGGTAAAATTTAATGTCCGATTCTGTACCTGTAGGTACCCATAGGTTTCCGTCAACAATATAAGTATCAGTTAGACAATGGCGTTCGGCAACAATAAGGAAAGACTTTCGCTGTTTATCCGAGTGACGAAGCCAAGAGGGCAATAAAGCGAAAGTCTTACAGCATTGTTGCCGATCGCCATCATCTAACATATATGTACAACGACGAGTTGAATCTTTAATGGACGAGCCATTGTTGCAATAAAGCGACAGTGTTAGCGCATTGTTGCCAGACCATCGTCGAACATTTGTACAACAACGATTTGCATTGTTAGGAGCCGAGCCATTATTGTCATAGCATAACGAGCCATTGATGACGGAAATGTTCTTTGTTCCAACTCCGTTTTAAAACTCTATAACTGCAATAAATGCCTTATTTGTTTATTTTAATCAATTTTAACTCTTTCCTTTGGGTCTTTCTTCAACTGCAATAAATGTATTATTTTGGAAACATTGATACGTAAATACTGATAAACAAACATTGATAGCGGTAGTAGATTTACTTACGCAAATAAGAGCCAAAGGCCTTCGTTTTCTTACTTACATAAGTAAGACCCCCCACACCTTCGCTTTCTATGCCTAGAATATATATATATATATATTTCTCTTAGGAGCAGACTATATTGTGAGCAAACTTGATGGAGGCATTGTTAGGGAGGATTAAACAAACGAAGCTTCAAGAGGGCGAGCGGGCTCATGCTTCCCACGGTAGCAAAGAAAAAGGGCGAGCGGCCGACAATGAGAACGGATATGCGCTCTAACAATTAGAAACAAACACTATTGCTTCAATAATATTGACTATTAGAGCCGAGTTGAATCAGCGGTAATCAGCTAGACCGGCGTATGTTCCGCCGGGGGGGGGGGGGGACTAGTTCTTTTTTATTATTTTAAAAATTAATAGTTATTAATTTAAAGTGTGAAGTAGTTTAGAATACTTTAGAAACGATTTGGGATATGTAAATATGGACAGCGATTGTGTTTTTATTACTCAAGTAAGAATCAAAGACCTTCGTTTTCTTACTTACGTACGTAAGAAACCCACGCCTAGCCGTTGTTATTACTAGTGATAAGACAACGGTTTCATTGTTGCAGCTGTGTGTCTTCATGATATAAATCCTCTGCTGCAACAATGGTCCAACAATGAAAGCGTTGTACAAGTCATAATATATCGTTCCTTACTGATTGTTCATAACTGATCGACATTACCCTTCCCATGCGAAGAATGAACATGCTCGCCCCTTTTCATTGCTACCAGTCAGAGAATGAACATGCTAGCCTTAGCGCATTAATCTGCTGCGTATGGATTGGCAATCTTTTCCCACCCACACACCCACGCACCATCAAATTGTTGCAAGTAATTTTCCTTCATTTGCTCACGCATGCAAAGATTGTTGTCGCCCAGTTTAAAACAATTCAACTTCGCTCTCCAAGATAAATAAAAGCGTCTTTCCATCGTATCAGGCTGCCAATTTCGAGGCCCATAGGGGGCCTCGAAATTAACAACATATCGTCGTTTTGTTTAAAGTTATCCGCTGTTAGCTGAAACACTGGATTGTAGTTAAAGCGATTGTTGCACGTGTTTCCAGTAATTCCAGTAATTTTTCACGAACATGTGTTTCGTGATTCTTTTTCCATTGAAAATCACCGCGATTTTAATTTTTTTTTACAGACACAAGGGTATCACATTCTTTCATATGAACATTCGGAGCCTTAGGGCTAATTTTGATGAGCTCATTATTTATTTACAAACCATAAAATTTAAGTTTTTTGTCATAATTCTGACAGAAATCTGGGTGAATGCTGAGGAGACTTGCCTTTATCAAATTGATGGTTACAGTCCGTATTTTTATTGTCGTCCTGAACATCAGCTGGTGACGTGGCAGTCTATTTACCTGTTGATATTAACGCACAGTTTATGCCTATCTCCTCCAAAAACGCTGATTTCCTAAAATTCAAAATTGCTACGCAAAACATTACTTGCGACGTGGTAGCCATTTACCGGTACCATGACGGAATTATTGGAGATTTTATTGCTGAACTGTCTACAATACTCGAAGCTACAAATTGTCGAGAAGCAATTGTCCTAGGCGACATGAAAGTGACTAATACTTATCTAGACAACTTCTTTGCCAAAGGATTTGTTTCATTTATGAATAACTGAGTTACTAGAGTTACTGCTTATAGCAAATTCTGTTTAGACCACATTTTTGTCAGATCTAATGATACTGATAAATACTGCTCAAGCTTTTTATTGCTGATCACTACGGTGTTGCCGTTAAAATAGAACTGCCCGATTCTAGGAAGCCAGCGATACGGCTGGAAGTCGGAAAGCTGTTCATACTATTGACCATGATAAATTCATTGAAAGCCTTAGTAATTTTGACTGGATCTTTGTTTTAAGTGATACTGAAATATTGCCATATCTTTATTTGTTGACATTCTGCAAATTAATTTAAAGAATGCTACTTTGCTAAACAATACAAGATCAATCCATGGATGATCACTGCTATTTTATAATCAGTTCGGATTAAAGATAAACTCTACAAATTATGAAAAAATATCCGGAAAACCAGAGCCATCGCGATGAATTTGTTAAGTACAGAAACATTCTTAAAAAACTTATTAGTGAAGCAAAGGAGAAGTATTTTTTGGGGCGGATGTCCAACGCCATAAATGACTGTAGAAAACAGTGGCAGATCATTAATGAAATAACCAGATCGAAAAAAAGTGTCAGTTCCTTCCCTAATGAACTTATTGTAAAAGGTGCACCAGTTTATTTAGATCTTTCACCTAAAAATTACACCAATCAGTTTAATGATTTTTTCGCAAACATTGGGAAGAATTTGGCAAACCAACTTAAACCTGACACGTTGAACAAATTTATGCCAGCTGCATTTGACAAATCTTTTTTTATTGCTCCAATCACAGAAAACGAAATGTGTGATCTTATTAATGCTCTTGAGATCGGAAAATGTCCAGGTTTTGATGGTATTACTGCAAAAGTAGTTAAAGCCTCGAAGCGAATCATTGCTCCTATTCTTGTGCACGTTTTTAACCTCTCTTTTGCAACTGGCACGTTTCCTCGTGTCCTCAAGCATGCTGTAATCACCCCTGTTTTTATAGGGCCGTTGTAAAGACCCTAATAACTACAGACCCATTGGTTTGCTCTCCGTTTTTTCTAAGCTCTGGAAAAAGCTATGAAGAACAGGCTTGAGGGGTTCTTAGAAAAGCTTAATTTACTGCACTGCAACCAATACGGTTTTAGAAAAAATAGAAGCACTGAAGATGCTATCTCGAACCTTCTCGACCAAATTTATACTGCATTAGACACTAACACCGTTGTATTCGGGATTGTTCTTGATCTAATGAAAGCTTTTGACACTGTCAATCACGAACGTTTAGTAAAAAAGCTAGACCTTAATGGAATCAGCGGGCTTTCAAATAAGTGGCTCAGGGACTATCTATCAAATAGAACCCAAGTTACTAAAATAGATGGCCACGTCAGTGATAGTGCCTACGTCACTACGGGAGTACCTCAAGGCTCCGTCTTGGGGCCTTTACTTTTTCTAATTTACGTTAATGAACATTTATTATTTGAACACTTTCTCGAACATTACTTCATTTGCTAACGATACGGCTCTACTTAACGTTTGCAACAACAAAGTAAACAATGCTAGTGCTGGTACTGAACGTGATTTAGTATTATTCAGCGATTGGTTTACTGAAAATCTTTTAACACTGAACGTCACTAAAAGTTTTTTTTTACAGTTCTCGCTTAGAAAAACTAACGAACCTGACAATACCACTAAGAGATTTCATAAATGCAATCGAGACCTGACGAGATGTGACTGCCCACAGATCAGTAAAACAAATGAAGTTAAATACCTTCGTGTTACTTTAGACAGCACTCTAAACTAGAAGAGCCAGATTAGTGCTATTACTACTAGGTTGCGTGCACTTTTATGTAAGATGTATTATATTAGAAAACTTGTCTCAGTCAAAATGCTGAAAATGGTCTATTATGTGTTGTGTCAGTCTATCTTGCAGTATTCACTCATCTGTTGGGGTGGAACTTACATGAATGCTGTAGATCCAGTCATCAAGCTTCAAAACAAAATAGTTAGAGTGATGACATTTAAAAAGCAACGGGATCACTCTTTTCCAATTAATCAAGAGCTCAATATTCTGCCCATTCGCCACCTTTATGTGTTTAGAACTTTGTTAAATTTTAGGGGTAATTTTTAGTAGCGTTGGGCGCTGCCGTTCCTTGTTTTTTGTCAATAGTTTTTGTCGTGGCGGTCAGGACACATAATACTAACCCATAACCGCCTGAAAAAACTTTCAGACCCTTTTACTCGGGTCGGTTCTCGGATTCCAACCGGCATTCTCTTGGTTTGGAGCCGACGACGCTGACCACTGGGCTGCGACTGCCCGCTTTGCTCGGGGTCCCCGGGGACCCCTCACAAAGCTCGCGCTGGGACTTAGTTTTTCGCTGTTATACGTTGAAGGCGTACGTTCGTATCTAGGCGGTTTATAAGCTAAATAAAATAAAATAAAATAAAATAAAATAAAATAAAATAAAAACCAGCTCTTACCCGACCCACGCATTCTGTGAATTATTTATGTATGCATGCTCGTAAATCAATAAAAGGGGCAAGAGATTTTCGGCATTTCGACTAAAATATCAAAATTAAAGGTATCAATTCACGGAATGACAAGTTGCAGCGTCTTTATTTAGTTGTATGTAGCACTTGTTATTAAGAAGTGAAGGAATACGCAAAGAAATTTTTTTTCGCACAACAAACTAGCCACGAGCCTACTTAATTATTGACTGTAAAGTGGGTGCGTCCACGTGCACCAGAGAGCAGCCGGTCAAGGATAACGATATCACTGTCATTAGATGGCGCCCACATAGCGGTTCAAAATCTGAGTTTCAGAACGGTCGATATATAGAAAAAAGCGTCCTTGATATCCTTTGTCTTACTTTACCGCTTGCTTCCTGCTGCACGTGGGCGCACCAACTTTACACTCAATAATTAAGGAAGCATGTGGCTTGTTTGTTGTGTAAAAAGGCATTTATTTGTGTGTTCCTTCGCCTGTTGAAAGTAGGAGCTAGACAGAATAGATATCGGCAAATGGCTATAGATGATGGAGCTTGTCATTTGGTGGCAATCTCCCCTTTAATCCTACGACATCAAAGGCTTCTTAAATAATAAGCTCGGGCCAGGCAGAGAATGTCTTGATGTTATCATCGCATGTTTAAGTCTGGGCTGTCTCCTGTTTTTTGGTGCCTGCAAGGTGCACTCTCGGTATACGATTACTTCTACGCCGAGAAGAACGTGTAAAACGAAACCTTGTCTAGTGAGTATCGTTTTACACATCCTATACTGAAAGTGCACCTTGCAGGCACCAAAAAACACCCTGTAATGATTACAATAGAAAATATGGAGGGAGTTATTTATTTGCGGGCATCTATAATCGAGTGCGGTCGAATTGTGCGTGCAAGGTGCACCTGTCCTGTAGGCTAGGCAGGCGATAATCGATAATCGATAATTCATTCACTTAGCGGCCCGGTAAAGACTTCCTTTGCAACTTTGTGCACCCAGGTAACATTTCTTGTTTCACTGATTTTAGGATTTTTTTCAGGTAGCCTTAATTTATTATAGGGAGCAGCTGAAGAGGAAAACAAATTAATTACATCCTTCTCATACAAAATTACACCCCCCCCCCCCCCCCCGACAAAAAAAACAAAAAACATAAAACAAACAAAAAACAGAAAGGAAATTTTATTTTTTACAGTGTCCACATTGTGTTTATTTTACTGGACTTAACAATTTGCACTCAACTGATTACAATACTACTTTTGTTCATGCTGATTTTTTTTTAATGAGCAAATAATGCCCCGCCATTTTAAACTGCGGTCATGAGAGCTTTAATCTTAGCCTGGGCTTTGGCGTACACATCCTTGAGTTTTGGAATGATGGCTGTCACCTTTTTGACACTGCAGGATATTCCTTGTCCCACCATAGTTCCAAAAGCCTTGGGAACACGTTGGGAAGCGGCATTGGTGACCGGATTGCGAATGAACTTGTGAATGTCGAAATTAGGGAAGACCTCATCGAAAAAACCCTTGGCAGCGCTCCCCAAGGTGATGTCTTCGCGGTCCTCTTCGTCGAAAAATGTGTTTCGTTCCCCCCAACCTGCCAAGTCCGTATGGCCGTGACGTTCGTGGGCGCGTCGTTCGAGGGCGTCATGTTGGTGAAAATTGGCAGAAGTGTACTGACACACCAGCATCCAACACATCAAAGAAACGAAAATTCTGCTCCTCATGGCTTGTATTAGATTATCTGAAAATAAATAATTAGTCATAGATCAAAAGTTCTCCTTATAATAACAGATGCTGCGTGTGTGTGGAGGGCGAGAGGGAGGGGGCTGTGACCAGTTAAAACGAAAATTATCATAAACTAAGTTACGCTGGCTGCCAATCCCATCGAATTAGCTAGATCGCTTAAAAGAGAAACACGTGTCAGTTCAACGCTCACGTCCCGTTTCGCCAAATCTCGTTTCACCAAAAAAGAGAGCAGGTTAAAAGCTTTTGCCTAAAAGACAAATCCCGTTTTGCCAAAACGAAAGTTTAGGCACACGAAATTTAAAACATTACTCTTGTGTAATGGTCAAACATTTATACACCATCACCCGTTTACAGAATAATTTTTTTTTTAATTACGTGCCTCGCTCGCGCTGCCGCGCTAGCTGCGGCTAAACACATAGCATCAGAAACCGCAACTCGTAATCACAAATTCTTTCCAAATAGGCATGCGTCTTTGACATCTGCAATGCAAAATTTTTAAAGAATATTTTGATTCTGCGAAACGGGAATTACCGTTTGGGACAGAATAGCCATCACGTGTGCAAAAAACTATTCCTAAAAAATAACCTTGGTATTAACCTAGTGGCGACCAAGCATTCCTAACAATATTTAAAGTGCACGTGTTCCCATCGATATTGCCAGTTATCAAACTGGCTGTTATTCTGCCACTGCTTGTCTCTGTTAAAGAGCAATTACATCCATTTTGACATACTGTTTGATTTTTGGATCACTTACACAATAACTAAACACAGAATTGCGGTAGAAATACGTAACATTTAAATACGTTACGTACGTCCGACACAACAATTTAATTACTGCATCACCAAAACACGATATGGAGACCGCCATTGTTTTGCTGGAAGATGCAGAAATGAATTTCGATTCGCAGTCGATTGAGCTAGCTCTGTTGGCTGTGAGTAGCTCAAGCGTCAGATGGCCTTGACAGAGTGGCCAGCTAAGGCCGTCAGACGCTTGAGCTCCTCACAACCAACAGAGCTATCTCAATCGGCTGCGAGTCGAAATCGATAAGTGACATCTGTCGGCATTCATTTCTGCGCTTTCCAGCAAAACAATGGCGGTCTCCGTATCCTGTTTTGGTGATGGAGTAATTAAATTGTTGTACGTAACTTATTCTTACCGCAATTCTTGCGTTTGGTGAAATAAGATTCTGACGATGTTGAATGACCCGGCCCTGGATTCGGGAAACGAAACCCATAGCTTCTCTCCCAAACGGCCTTGTGACAAACGTGAAATTATGGTGAGAGCGTGACCATTCTTGGCACGGTGGCAATGGAAGAGGGAGAGCGGCCGGTAATATGAAGGGTAATGTCAAGATTACCTGGTAATGTAGACATATGTTGACGGAAACACATATTCATTCTTTTCACAGCTTTGTTGAAAAAAAAAACATGGGGAGGGTAGTACGAAAAAGGGCGAGCATGTTCATTCTTTGCACGTTGGCAATGAAAAAGGGCGAGTGGTTGGCAGATTGAAGGAAAACGGAAAACCCAGGTTCTTTGACGTGCCACAGTCGACGTGAGCACGAGACACCAGAGGGTCCTTCTCGTCCCGAAAATGCCAGGAGGCGGCCGAGGACAGGAACGAGGCCAAGTTTGTGGTTCTAGAGTGGGTTGTGAACAATGTTTCTCGCGCGGTTTTATTGTTCAGAATCACCGAGTGAAAATAAGATATTTATCGCATTATAGTGGATTCTCAACACAATCAAAATATGCGTGTCTAATGTTACGTCAGTACCTAAAGGAATTCCGCGACGACGGTGAACAAAGGCAAAACTCGCGACAACAACAGTACCTAAAATAGATGAATCGACTATAGCTTTATACTTTGACTTTATCTATAGTGTTCTAGATCGGTAAACTCCATAAATTAATCTAACCTAAACCTGGAAATCTTCCGCTCAGACTAACCTACTTAACTAACCTACTTAACTAACCTACTTAACTAACCTACTTAACTAACCTACTTAACTAACCTACTTAACTAACCTATAAACTAACCCACTTAACTAACCTACTTAACTAACCTACTTAACTAACCTACTTAACTAACCTATTAACTAACCCACTTAACTAACCTACTTAACAAACCTACTTAACTAACCTACTTAACTATGACTATCTAGGCCTTAACCACACCTCAGCCGTCATTTGACCGAACAGAAGAGTCAGTGTGGTCGTAACAGCGATGACTTGGGGGAGGGCGGGGGTAAACATTGAACAGTCAAGCAAATTGATCAGTGGCCCTGCAAAAATTAACAATACCTCTAACAGTGGAGAGATATGGTCTGGGGTTTTCGTTTTCCCTGGTGAAAAAACCCTGGGTGAAAAAACCCTGGGGTTGCAAAAAGGTGAGCTATGGTCAGGGGGAAAACAGAAGGGGAGGGAAAAGTCGAGGTGGTCGAACCCCGAGGATTTTGTGCTGAATCCCTCGAGGAAATATAGAGTAAAAACCTCTAGGGAAAATATTCCACCCTCTAATATCCCAGGGGAAAATGATGTAGTGAGCTATAATGCATCCGGGGGTGTTTTAACCGATACCCCAGGGGTTCCTTCCCCTCGACTTGCACCAGAGCATATCTCACCACTTTTAACTTTTCAAAATCCCTGGGGATTTCCTCAAAACCCCCAGGGTTCGACCACCTTGGGTTTCGCATTCCCCTGGGTTAATTTACCCCTTACCATATTTCCCCACCGTTAGAGAGTATTGCGTTGTTTCCAGCTGTCGGGGCACCCTCAGAACTACACGCAAAGACACGGCGTTATATGTTTACAATCTTGCAGTGTTTACAACACTCATGGACAAAAATTCGAGCCATACGGCGGAGGGATAAAACGGATATCGCTTAAATCTTTTGTGTTCTGCCAATAACGCACTCGTGTGTTATTGTCAGTACACACTCGATTTCATGCGATATCCCATACAGGTTCCACTAGAGGATTCTGGGCTAGAAAGTGGCTAGAAACTTTGTTTAGAATCCACGAAAACAACCATTCTGTAGGCTAGTGGGAAAAAACACTGATATTTCTTCAAACCCAGTTCGTAGCCGGTAAACTGAATAGTACTGCAATTCAGCAATGCCCAGTTAAACGAGCACAGTAAATAAATCGTAGTGAAGCATTGGCAGTTAACATTACCCCGTTGGCAGTACTGCGTTGTCATTTCACTGTTGTATTTGTCTCACTGTTCTATTTGTCTCACTGTTGTATTTGTCTCACTGTTCTATTTGTCTCACCGCTGTGTTTGGCTTTTGCTGCTTCATCGTGTCGAATATCATTCTTACGTACAGTTCCGGTAAAAAAAAAAAACGCCCTTTTTCGTTATATCGAGGGTCTTAATAACAACCATGGAGAAAATCTGTTATCTTGAAAACTACTGGACCGATTTTCATGAAACAAAACTGAACTAATTATTAAATAGTTTACTGTATTTCTACCTTATTAAATACTACGTTAACTGACTGAAAATACTTGGCCGAGCGAGAAAAACTTAGTGATATCTGTTGATGTCTCGTAAACCATTGGAAGGATTTTCATGAAACAAAGACCGAATTGCATATTACATTTTTCTGCTGAATACTGCATGTTATACGTATAGAAATATAGCATATATCATAACAATTAATCCAGTTTTTGTTTTATTCAATTCTATCCAATAATTTATAAGATATATTATTAGTTATCAACTCGTGCTGCTCGCTCGGCCAATTATATTTGGCTGCTTACCATTACATGTAATACGTATAGAAATATTGCTGATAGCATAATAAGCAACCCAGTTTTTGTTTCATTCAATTCTGTCCAGTAGTTTTCGAGATATCAACATTTTCGTTCAGAGTCACATACGTTAATCCTGCAACTTTTTCCATATAACGAAGGCGTTTTTGACCGGAACTGCACAAGATAATAACAATGGTAAAACAACGTAACGAACACTGCCGAAACAATGTTACAATTTCAACAAGACATTGTCGAAACATTGCTGGGCATTGTACCACAACCTGACCGCCATGCGCCAATCACCAGAGACGGAGAGATGCAATAGCTTAGCCAAAATTTTTAAAGATGGTGTGAAACTATGAAATAAAACAAGGTGAAGCTTCCTGCACGCGGGGTGAAAGCATATTCGCCGACGTTTCTTCATCACCGATCACTGCTGCGCCAGTCTAGGGCGCAATTACACAACGACAAGCCTTTACATTCTCGCAGCTAGAATATAATCGCGATAGCAAAGTTGTCGTTGCCATGGTACAACGCTACCTGGATTAGCTAAATCCGACATCGTTTGAGTAAATGCTGTAAGTCTTGGATTCGGTGCTGTAAATGCTGTAAGTTTTCGCTACAATAAGATAAAGAATTCCTCCTGACGAAATTTCTCCAGTCGCTTCTGAACTCGGATTATTGACTGTTTTCGTTGCGAGTCGGCAAAGCTAAAACGGCCGCCATGTTGCGGAATTTCAGAGGATTTCTAGCTTCTAGCTGCGAGAATGGAAGGGCGAGTCGTAGGCTAAACGCGCCCTTAGGCCGCCCGCACACTGAGCGTCTTGGCTGCAGCCAATGAGAATGCTTACCGTTTATGTAAAACCACGCATTAATCATTTTCATCTGCTGCAGCAACCTGGTCGCGCGGCCAAGTTGCTCAGTGCGCGGGTGGCCTTATTGTTTACTGAACGCGTTTCGCTAATCGCGACCAATCACTTGTCTTTTTGTTTGTTTTTAGGGAACACGAACCCAAAATGGGTTATGTGCCCCACGACGATGAGAGGGACAAGCGAAAAAACCAGGATCTTTGACATGCCTCGATCGACATGAGCACATTCTCCCCCCTTGAAATTACCAATTTCCAGAGCACGGCCGTTGCCAGGATCAAATCCGGACACCAGGGCAAAAGGCGGGCGGTTGTGCTTTCCGCTTGCCCCACTACTCCCCCCCCCCCCCCCCCCCACTTGTCTTCAATCACTTAACAATCACTAAATCACTTATTGTTGCCATTTTTAACCAATCGTGATAAAAACTCGTGATCAAGCAACATACTAAAAAAATGCGACGGCCGAAAAAAAATAGGCGACTGTAGCG
>JAHWFP010035345.1:0-11503 GCA_023313725.1 Lithobius niger | reverse complement strand
ATTGGAACTGTTACAGACTGAAATCTCAAATAGCACTGAATTAGTTACGGAAGAGGTTTGTACACCGAAGTTTAGTATTGATTTCTGTTAGGAGCCGTACACAACGCCATATTAAGGTGTTAAAATAGTACCATACACTACTGCCATAATAGTAGGATCTAATACCTTGAACAAGAGTTTGGCATATTTCAGGGTTCAGGATAAAAATAATAATATACCCCAACCACATTAAATACTGCAGAAAATGTTCTTGGTCACATTGAAAATACCACAAGTTCATACCAAAGTACACTTTAATATAATTTTTGGCAGTTCGTTTGCTGTCTTGATCACAATTAAAAAGCAGAAAAATTCAGAAATAAAATGCCCATACAGCATTGCAACGGACTACAATATCCGCCATCTTGGAAATCAGGAAAACAACACCCAGGATGGCGGATGTTGTCGTCCGTTGCAGTGCTGAATGGGCATTTTATTTCTGAATTTTTCTTCTTTTTAATTGTGATCAAGACAGAAAACGAACTGCCGAAAATTACATTAAAGTGTACTTTGGTATGAACTTGTGGTATTTTCAATTTGACCAGGAACATTTTCTGCAGTATTTACGTCCACACAACCACAAAATAAGGTGTTTGATTACCCAGCCACATTGTTCGCTTCGCTCGATCCATTGCCGTCGTCTCGCTCTGCTCGAGGAGGTTCCTTATCGCTCTTTAAATAAGGTTTAGATGGCTGCGTATTTTGTCATTATTCGTCTTTAAGTGTCATCCAATATTTGTAATGCCTGTATTCTGCATGTGTCTGACGGATCGACGCTGGAGGATATTTCTTTTTTAAAACTCGTACGCCGCTGGCCGAGGTATCACACCCAAAAAGATGAGAATGCAGTGTGCACTTTTCCTAATAATATAATAATAAATATCATACCACGGCTGTGATGTCACGCTGACTGAACGCCACGCTAAATTTCCGTAGGTTAAGTCCCGTTAACCGTGATCGGAAGCGTGCGTCATTGCAAAAAGTGTGGGTTGTCAAATTGCACCACGCTTTTGCCGATAACCCACACTTTTGGCACGTTCCTAATCACGCGACTGGGAACGCACACTCTAACAACCAAATACAGCGTCTAAAACCGTATAACGCAATAAAAAAGTACAAAAGGAATTACTTAACTTTCCAGGATGGCCCAAATGAATCCCCGTTGACTCTCACATGTCTGGCCCATATTTAAGTTTATTCTCTCCGTCTCCACTAACTCTCCCCCCCCCCCCTTCCCACCTCCCTCCACCTCCACAGACTAAAATGGAATGACCTTCATTCATACAGCTAATAGTCTATTACCGTGAAACAATTCTCAAACTACAAATGCACAAAATGAATTACTTATTTCCTTAATTTCATTTCATTTCTGCTGCATCACATATCGGCGTTTATTCACCCGGGCGGATTCGAAAACACGAGGAGCACGTTCCGACGTTAACCCTTCCCAACGACGCGTCCGTTTAATGGCCGCCCCCCCCCCCCCCTCTCTCCACAAAAGGGATGGCACCACAGGGATGGCACCAGTATGGGGTGGGGGGAAGCCTTGCCCCCAGTCGGGGAGTAACCGAGATTGTCGTCGGGGAACAGCCGGAAGACGGAGTCTACATGAGCGCATAAAATTCGTAAAAATTTTGGGGGGAAAAAAGTACAAAATATAGTTTGCCGTTTTGTTTGCCAGTAGTCCTACTGTTGCTACCTCAACACCTCCATAATTTAAGAGCTGTCTTAGTTAATGCAGAAACGTCAACGATATATGTACAAAACAAAACTTGTTAAGGATTCCAGCTAAGTTTTCGTCGTTTGAATTGGTGATACCAATGAACTGAGCAAAAATCGTGTACAGTAAATGGCTAAACTGACAATTGATTTGCTGTGTTAGACCGTCAACGCCATGATTTATTAACAGGTATGTCAGTTACCAGAAACGTTTGGGATGCCAACGCCTTACCAGTTACCTCTAAAAGGAAAAAGGCCCGATTTTAAAAGCCCAACTCACAACGTGAAGTTTGTGAGGGGGGGTCACACGGAACCCCAAACAAACGGAGCGATGGCAGCTCAGTGGTCAGAGTCCCGGCCTCAACCAAGAGGACACCAACTCAAATTCAGCGTCTAAATAATACAGGGCTTAAAAAAAATTCATTGTGCTCACAAATGGCCGTGCACCATTGAGGACTGTGTGGTCTTGCTATGGTTGTAGCCGAAACGTCAGCTAAATTTGTGCAGAACAAAACTTGTTAAGCTTTCCTTCCAGGTTTTCGTCAGTTGAAGTCTGATAACAATTAAATCCATAAAAACCGAGCAAAGAATCAAAACTGATGACTAAGTTGGCAGTTTGATTTGCTAGTAGCCCTTTTCCTCTTAGCCCATCGCCACCGTGATTTTAAACTAATTCTCATCTAATTCAGGAACGGCAGCTAAATTTTCCGCCATTTGAAAAGTATGCAAGAATACTTTTCAAACCTAAAATATTCAGTGTTAGTTAACGTTAATTTAGTCATATTTTAAAAAAATTAAAATTTATCAGTTAATTTAACTTGTAAATAAAATGTATAAAAAAAAACAGAATGTTGGTCACAATTAGGTTTTTGCGACCTCCTATGGTACAGAATGTTTACGAAAAACATTGAAATTTGCTTAACAATGTGGTGCAAACGTGTCTCGGGAAGCCGAAAATAGGCCCTCAAATAGCGTAAAATGCGTCGGCTTTCGGCACTCTCCCCAGACCCCTAGCTGGTTTCGCCGGGCCCCTCTTAAAGTACACCACATTTTAACAAAAAGTGTTCATTCTCTTTGCCCCCCCCCCCCCCGTCTGGGAATCCTTGTCTTCCCCCCCCCCATCTGCAGTTAGCTGGCGCCACCACTGCTCCACAAACGAACCAAAGGACTCGTCCGTCTATCACCCTTCCCCCTCTATTAACTAAAATGGGATGACCTTCATTCCGCATTTCTTTAAGCAATTTTCACAAAACACAAACACGTTTTTATTAAATAGGAGTTAGCTTGACGTCCCAACCGTGGTACAAATTGGTTATTGGTGAGGAACGAGCGGTTATCTATT
The DNA here is from genome assembly GCA_023313725.1 of Lithobius niger. Classification (NCBI taxonomy): domain Eukaryota; kingdom Metazoa; phylum Arthropoda; class Chilopoda; order Lithobiomorpha; family Lithobiidae; genus Lithobius; species Lithobius niger. Next base: position 8,403 of record JAHWFP010035345.1, on the reverse strand, counting down.
TTTAACCCACGGCTGCGATGATTTCTCCGGCTCGACATGCAAATCTGTCTCGGGCTCCGTCCCTCGACAAATTTGCATAGTCTCGCCGGGCAAATCATCGCAGCCGTGGGTTAAAAATCGGTAACCCTTCGTTCCTCACCAATAACTATTACGCAATAAAATGACTTTCTATGCTCAAATTAAAAGCGCAAAGTAGACATGCAAGGGTCGGGATGGATCAGTAACAGCACGCCATTTAAAAAAAATATATGCAAATTCGCGTTAGCAAATGCGCTTTAAAATTAAAAAAAAAAAAGAATTTCAAGTCTATTTCAAGTCTTACTGAGGGCAGAAATGGGGGATTAAAAGCTGGAATTAAAAACCGGGATTAAGCTTGGATTAAAATGCTGGACTAAAGCTGGCATTTGGTTGAAATAGAGAGCTGCGACCGACCTGACAAAAATTAATTCATGAAAACGGCTTTGTATTGGCATTCGGTGCGAAATCTGATGCTCAATAACGTCGAAAATGTGTAGCTAGCTAATGGCTGGCTAGATTGTCTGCCAATCTCCCACGTTGATTTGCACGCATGCATGCATATTGCACGTCGTACGCTTTTAAACCTTAAACCAGATTGGCTGCTTCGCTACATGGGATGGCGTAAGAAAGACGTCAAAAATCAGTCCATAAACGCAGCACCAATAAACAGATTAAGGAATTTTGACCTTGTAGGCACGTAGTAAAGCTTCGATGCTTCGAGGAAACTTTCTTCTGTCTAGTTAGGGCTTTAAACCATGCGCAATGACTGTTTGCCGTGACGTCACCATGAGTTAGCCAATGACGAACGAGACAACGGCTGTTTGGCCGTCTGATTGGACTAGCCCAGTCACGTGATATGCTCTTCACAGCAAACAGCCATGACGCGTGGTATAGTTTGTACGGAAGCTGATCCAACATACGCCGTTAGTACTTCTAGGGTTAGACAGTGGTGACCACGCTCACAGTGAAGAGAGATGTCCATTCATTTTTTTTTTTAATTAAACACCTTCAAACAGATAAGGTAATTCACCGAGAAATAAAACTGCCGTACTACTTAGTTGTGGTATTGTAATTTTATTGGGGTTGTATGACAAAGCTTGTATCACAGGCCGATAAGATGTTGGTCACTCAGCCGTTTGGCAAATGACGCTTGCAAGACCGAAATGCAACACTTTCCTTATTGACTCTGCTAACGATCGCCTTGATTACGATATCTCGGGTTGCCCCCCCCTTGGTCATCATTGGTCTGCTAAGGACCTGGGCGTGTGATGTGATTGGGTTGATGCAATGATGCAGATTAGCAAGACAGAGAGCTACAATTATTAGAGGATGTTTTGCTTCTGGTGACCGGAAAACATTGTTCTGCACCTTTTGTGCTTTCGTTAGACATGTTTTGGAGTACGCATCCCCAGTTTGGTGTCCCCATCGGGTTAAAAACATGGTTAAAGATCATGTCGAGTCTGCGCAGCGTTCATTTACAAAACGGTTAACGGCCCTTTCCCATTTGAGTCACAGGGGACGGACGCCTAGAGGTCTTAGGAACCGACGGCACTTGAGTTGTGAAGGCTTAAGTGCGACGTGGCCATATTACATACTCCATATGGCCATGATCAACACGATGTAAACCATAATTGTTTCCTTTCTGTCCGTTGTGGTGGACTTACCAGGAGATATCCACTTAAACGTGTGGCACTCCCGTTTTCAAGTTCCTTCCATCGTTACGCGTTGTAAATGTTTCGAATAATTTACCTACAGAGGTTGTTATGGCGCCATCCCTTTCCATCTTTAAAAAGAAACAATCTAACCAGAAGAGATATGTACAGACGTGAAATTTAATAGCTGACGTAGAAAAATGATATAGGGAAATTTCTTTGTTTGTACGTGTATAGGCACTTTCCGGGTAGTTACTGGGGATTAAGTTAAGTTTGGTGGTAGATGACGCGACTCACCAATGAAAAAATTCACCGATGCGACTTGCTTGGCCAATTGCCGAACAGACCTCGAAGAAATGGCATACATATTCTACACAATAGCAATTTTTGCTGTCGTAGTAGCGGCCTAAAACCGAAATATTGCGACTGCTAATAAGGGGCCGTACGAAAATGACGGCACGTAAATTTTGCCCATCCCGGCTTTGACATTTTATCAACTTTTGCAGCCCAAAAATTACATTTCGTTAATCAGTGAAGAGGGGATTAGTCAGGAAAATAATCTAGTTGTATTATTTGCCCGATTGTAAAAATGACATCACAAATTTAGTTTATGCCCTTTATCTACGCCCCTCCCCCCCAACCCCCCTTTGTCCGAAACTGTCCCACTCAGTGGAATGTCCTCTCCCTTTCTAGCGGGACGTAATTCTGTATGACCCACCCCTCACGTGACAACAGTGTCACACAACGAGCTAGAAAGAAGAAAAGAAGGTTCTTGCCGGGAGGAAACTACATAGATTAGAAAGTGAACCAAATATCGTATTTTACCTCTTTCAAGCCTACGCGAGGCCCGGGGAGTAGTTGCGGCTACTAATGCGTATCATATTTGCCAGGGCCGTAGGAAGGGTAAAGGCCAAATTCCTGCAAACCGTGTAACCGTGGAAGTGGGTGGTTTTTAACGAATGGCGTTGCTCCAAAGCTCGCAAGAGAAGTGCCTGCTTGGACTTGGTTTAGTACTCGCAGCACGATTTCCGGGTGTTTTTTTTTGTTTTATTAGTTTATTTCTTTAATGATCAGAAAACCGGAAATTGAAATTAAAAAAAAAAATGTTATAGAGAGGCACTTCAGTATACTTGCTTTCTTGCTTCTTAAGGAGATGCTTGCACCCAAAAAATGCATACATGGGGTAAAAAAAAAAAAGGGTTATTTGATTCCGGTTGAATTAGTGATTTTAAAGTGTTTATTTTTAGTTTGATAGCGAAATAAGTTACTCTTATCGCTTTATCCCCTTATTTGAGATTTTTTTTATCAGTTCACAAAGCAACATTACCATGAAATCGCTTTAGTCCAATAAAAAAACACTTATTTTTTTATTCGTCAATGTTCATTGTCTTCAACAGCTTTAAATGCCTATTACAGGTCTCTCTCTCATTTCCTAGGAGTTAGTATTTATAGTGTCCGCGGCCTATCTTGAGTTGGCCCCAGAACGAACACAGATAATCGATCGTATGTTTTTGGTAGCAGAGTGCCTTGTTGATATCCAAGATGGTTACAAAAACAATGGCGGCCGTCGATTAAAGCCGCTCCCTCCAGGAAGACGAAGCCACTCATAAAAATTCTGCAGGACTCAAGATACGCTGCGCACACAATAGTTATGTAAGCCTCGCTATATTACCCAAGAATTTTTTTTCTTGAAATAAGTAGTCGGTGGAAGGGGCGGGGCGCCGCCCAGTTGGCTCGCCTTGACCGCCAAGAAAGCTAGCTACGTCCATTCACACTGCTTCGCCTCCGTGCTGCGTCGCCACGCAAAGCATTAGCTCAGGCGTTTAGTAGCCCCCAACTATCGCCAGTGCCCGCGTAGGCTTGGAAGAGATAAGATGAGATATCTGGTGAAACTCCTAATCTGTGGAAAAGCAGGGTCGGTCAGTTTACGGCAAAACTTTATTATTATCATTATTTTTTAAGCCGTTAGAGAGAAAAACGTATGCTTGTTGATATGTATGTGTATGTACAGTAATTTGGAAGGCTTTAACTTGCGTTGAAATAAAGTTGGCCAGGCTAACTTGGTCGTTAAACCAAGCACATCCGCCAGTTCGAATGACGTCGTAGTTCCAGATGCAAACTAGCTGTGTAAAACTAGGTAAAACGTGCTAATTCACCATTTGGTGAGAACTCGAGTCATTCAGCTACTTTCGTTCGTTCGCTGCATAGAAAGCACCGAAAAAGGGAGCAATTCAGATGCGTAGACACCTGCCGAATTTGGGCCCATAATCCCACCATACGAAACAAAAGAACGCCTGCGAAACCGAAAGGTGGTCTGCGGAAGCCATTTTTACGACTGTAAAACGGCCTTTATGTTGCACACCCTAGAAAAACATCGACTGGGAACCGTTCCATCGCCACAATTTCACTGGTTAGGCTAACAGGCTCGAAAGAAAAAAAAAACGTTCAAAACCTGGTACTTTTAAAGGTAGTCCATCGAGTTTAAGTCGGTTTCACGACCCGTAGGAGGCGTTGGAAATATAACCTATAACTTAGTTAGGCATATAGCTTTCTTTTATAACTTTAGGCCGCTATACTGCAAACAGACGAACAACAACCTCGCTGTTAAACTTTATCTTCTTCGTCTATAGACCTGTGCCGAATTTAGTCTTCCGAAGTTCTGAAACGGGATAAGGAGGACACTTGAATGTCGAAAATTCGAAATCTGCAGAGGTAGGTCATCAGGAGTCAGGTCTTCGCTTAGTGGAAAAAAATCGTTACTATTACGGTGAAAAAGAAAAATAGAACAAATCGTTATCATACGACATAAACAGCCTCTCATCTCTTTAGGTAAACTGGGGACACGATATGCCCGACTGCCCGTAAGATCGTGCAACAGCAAGACCCTTCGAGTCCTGTGGGTCTGGCAAATTTGTTAACCTTGTTTATTAAGCTTGTTTTTTTTTAATTGTTACCAGAAAGCAGCGTTTAACATGCAATTGAGAATACATGTTGGGGTTTTACGGTTCCAAGTAATCCTCACAACCTGTCTAGGGGTTGTGCTACGCTTATAATGTACATGCCCACGAACGACCAAGGAGGAGAATTGGAATTGGTCGAGGAGGAATTAAGGGCATCAATCAAGAAAGACGATCTCCCATCCTCTCTGACTCTGTCCTCTCTGGAAGTGGGGGGTATGCACTGGGCAGGCATGTGATCCAACCGGAAGTGTTTCCCTGCGATTGAATGTCCGCAGGGGGGGGGGGGGGAATAACCAGCTAGGTGACGTGGTGTTGAGAGATCCCTTCGCGATGACCACCCCACAGCCAGCATGTTACATCCCCCCTCCCTATTGGTTTTGGCATACTAAAGAAAAAGGTACCACTGCAGTTTTAACCAGTAGTTGTATATGCAGGAGTCATAGACATTTTAAGTTACCAATTTAATTATTAAAAACCACATTTAAGCTGAACAATAATTTAAAATTAGTATTCAACAAGAGAATGCGTGGCAAGTCTTTAAACTGATGGCTGGGGACAAATTCAGCTTACTCTCGAGGGACATGACCGTTCTGTTTAAACTTCAAATAACGACTTGCCTCCCTCTTTTACAGGACACTTGCATTTGAAAGAAATGAGCAAAACGAGAGGACACTGCTTCATCTTAGTGAACCCAAGGGTTTTAACCAACTGCGGAATCCATCTGGTTTCGAAACATTACTCGTTGGAACTTGGAACTGCCTGACAGAACACGTCGTGAAGGATGCCCCTGTAGAATCCTTCAAGAAACTCACTCTTTGATGAAGTATAATTATAATCTTCAGCAGACTTCTTCACCTGCTGGGCCACATAAATTTCTCTTCTGGTTGCCGTCCTGTTTAAACCGCGTGCCACGGCTGTTTGCCGTGACGTGCATATCACGTGACTGGGCTAGTCCACTCAAACGGCCAGAGATCCGCTATTCTCGTTCGTCAGTGGCTAAATCGTGATGACGTCACGGCAAACAGCCGTGGCTCGTCGTTGTATATGCACAGCGAAAGCTGGGAAGACTGTAGCAACGACTTTGTCCGTCTGTCCGTCCATCACCGTTTTCAAATCTGGAGCGGTACCGGGTAGAGACAACCTGTTTTCACCGCAAGATTCAGCGTCCAAGAATTAGTTAAAAAAGAATAAAAAAAAAAACCGGAAGTGTGAAGCGGAAGTGGTCCACAAGTGACAGGCAGTGGCCGACAAGTGACCCATCACGATAGCAGATAGAGACAAACTGTTTTCAACTTTAGATTCAGCGTCCAAAGATTAGTTAAAAGGAATTAAAAAAAAAAACCAGAAGTGTGACGTGGAAGTGGTTCACAAGTGACAGGTAGTGGCCGACAAGTGACCCATCATCTATGGAATGGTACCAGATAGAGACAAACGGTTTTCACCATTCAATTCAGCATCGACAATTAGTTAAAAGAATAAAAAAAAAAACCGGAAGTATGACGCGGAAATGGCCCGAAAGTGGCGGAAGTGTACAGAAGACTGGCTGGAAGTAGGTAGTCGTTGCCCCTGTTATGCTATGTATGAAGACCACTGAAGAACAGTTCAACCAATACGACAACGTCATAAGTCGTCATAGTTTTTTTTTGTTTGTTTGGCTAGACAGTTAGTTAATAGTGACATGTGGCGCGAAGCAGAGCAAAGGCGCTTCACATCCTGTGCTGCTGTCTAGCCTTATGTTTTTCTGTCGATCTGTATGAACGATAGCCTAACTTATCAACCCATTGTCCGATTCATTTCAAATTCTGCACATGCATTCTGCGCCCCATTTGCACTTTGAATTCTGTAAATCAATGAATTTGAGAAGGGGTTTTCGGGGATTTTGACTCTCAAACAACAAATTTAATCACCGATCATTAAATAAACATTAAAATTCATTTTGGAGAATTAATCGGAAATTATTGTACAGTATTGATTGGGCATTGATTTTTGAACACTTCAATGTTGTACTGAATTCTGCATGCGGATGAATCGTTCCTGGTACATGCCAATGTTTGTGCAAACTTCTTTCCATTGTTGAAATAGAACAACGTTGCATTGTTGGAGCACGTTTCTGAGTTACATATAGTTCGAATGAGGCAAAAGGTTCAACTGGTTTTAGGGTTCAAGGGTTTTAGGGGTCAAAGGGTTCCTGGTCATCGGGCCGACGTAGCCCTCAGGCAAGTTTATCACGTATCAATGCTAAATCGTAACAATGGAGTTTTCGTCCAGGAAGAAGCACTGCATCAAAGCTTATGTGACAAAGAAGTGTTCAAAATTCATTGTCCAAGTAAAAGACTCAACGCATAAATCGAGACCTGAATACACCCGTGTCATATCTTCATTTAATGGCCTGAGGCCACTGATAACAAACTAAAACACAACGCCTATAGTGTGAGCCGTCAAGGGTTTTTTGGTGATGAATGACAAGTGACGACGAACGCTGGGTTGGGTTTTTGCCGGGACAATGGCAAAAACATGGTTTTTACCGGTTTTTTTTCCAGTTACTACCGGTTAAAACTGGCAAAAACAAGCATGACGCTTCATACGCTTATTTTCACAGTAAAAGCTATTCTTCTCACAATATCTATGCAAATTTTCGACAGTCAGTTGCATAAATTTGCATAGATTTATGCAAATGGGAACTATTCTGGACAATCTTTCAGCCCCTACGATGATCAGAGGTTTCCCAGTTCAAATCCCCGGGTTGGCTCCTTATTTACCAGATATTTATTCTTCTCAAAAAAAGTCTGGTAATGTTGAAAATTGAGCCGGTTCAGCCAAATAGGCATTAAATTGCTTCGGCTGACATAAGGCTCAAAGAAATTAATTAAAAAATAAATAAAAGATATGTGAGAAGAAATCTTTTACTGTGAAAATAAGAAGTGAAAGACAAATAAGAAGTGAATGTGACTTTTCAAAGTAAACAACTTGACGTTTTCAAGAGGAGCTTTTATAATTTGCCGCTATTTGACTATAATTGTAATGGACACTTTTTTTTTAAGTTTGACTTGAAGTAGATTTTTGCCATATTCTTTGGCAAACACATGGCAAAAACAGTTTTTTGCCGGACAGTAAAAATCATGGTAAAAACCAGCTAACCCTGGACGAACGGGAGTCAGTCGCAATATTTGTTGTCATTTGAAGTGTCCGTCGGTATGATCAGTCCTTAATTGCACTTTTCGCGAGCAGAGTGTTTGATTTGGACATTAACGAGACCTATAAGAGGGGGAAGAAGAGGCGAGCAGTGAAGAGTGGTGATTGGTTACTCGTGCGTATAACCGGACATCTACCCAACTAGAAATGTCTGGTTGCTGAAGATCACCAGGCATAACTCGGCGTCAACAGAGCAATGTCTCTATATCCACTTGTTCGGGAACTCGAGACACGAGGGACGCTGGGCGAGGCAAAATCGCCATCGCGACGCAAAAGTAACGTCAGTGAAGCGAGGCGTCTCAGGAAAGAATTTATAGCTCCCTCAACTACTCTTGTCGGGTGAGCTTGCATTGTCGGGATCCCGACAAGAATCCTGCTACCAGAGTATGCTTTGGCTCTAACTTATTTCGAATTTATATTTTTTAATAGTGAGAAAATGTGTTTTCTATTCATGTTCCGATAATTATATCACTGCCTTTGCATGGTCAATGCATTAATTACTTTACTATAGTTTGTTCCACATTATGCTTGCAGGAAACTGACTGTATGACACCACGTTTCCTTGCACTACGAGTGCAAAA